>WURT03000001.1:963037-986700 GCA_009936505.3 Holothuria glaberrima | reverse complement strand
GCAGAATAACAGGTCAGTGTTTAACCAATCAGAATGCAGGATTCTCAATAACGGATGGCTAGAGGTGGTAGAAATTACTATCAAATGCTCTTGTTACTTTTACTTGCTTGTACATGCTTAAGTGAAAACCTGCCTTTTACTTAATGTCATGAGAATGTAAAATGTTTTTGCTCCTAAGGCTTGGAGTCTTGGATCACCAACAGATGTTACCTTCTCTAAGTAACCTTCCTTTCACTTACTCTACTTACTTGTAAGTGTTAGGCTATGAAGCCTAACCTTTCTTTATAATCATATTCTTCCTCTATACTTTCATCTCTTTCATATTGTGGTGTTTTGTTATCTGTGAAAGGATTCTTGCATAAAGCAAATATAGATCTAATTCTACATCTCATAATGATATATTCAGGTGTGTCTGGAAGAGACATTGAAACACTAAAACTGGTTTATAATCAGAAGAATGGGATCTAATTTGTTTTATGTAAGCCTATGCTGTGTAGTCAATATCTCAGTAGGAGGGGCATCACACAGAATGATATACAGCACCAACACATCGCACTGCCAAGGTCAGACAATAATCCGTCATTTGTCTTGATCTTGAAGTGTATAAGATAAGAAAATAGAAGAGATGTCCTGTCTGTCACATCTAGAACAATACTGGATGGTTGTACCTACAGCCAAAACATTGACAGTTGCCATTCCAATGACATTTTTGTGTATCTTTGTAGAACTGGTGACACAAATTAGAGTATATTTGTTTGGATTTATGTTGAAATATGAATTAAATCTATATCTGGTTATTTCAGGAACTGCTGAAAACTCCTGGTAATACAGCAAGGGTTCTGCAACTTAAAGGGATTATGGCATCCTGCCAAACATATTTAGGAGTAGCCCTATAATTATAAATACAATTGGTGACTGCACTCTGATTATCATAAATTCAAATAGGAGCATCACTCAGATTGGTCTGTCTACTGCTTGTATAGATCACTTAGTAGTGTATTAAACCCTGAGAGCTCACTCACAGCCTAGGTTGATATGGTATTGAGCAATTTAAACTCAGTGCAGGCTACTGTTGTTTTGTGTAGGAGGTGCAGTTAACTGGTGCTTTTTTTTAAATTCAATCAAGGGCTATAGAAGTGAACTTAGTTGGGAGGGAGTTTATCTTTGGGGCAAAGATTTGTTGCCCTTTATGCTCATTTTTGAATTGTTGCTTGTAAAAGGCTGGGTTAACCTGTTTGAAATGTATTTCAGAGAAGCAGTCATTTTGATTTTTCAAAACCTTTCTTAAAATGATAGTGGCACTGTCCTACACCTTAAGCATTTTTCTACTTCAAGATTTGTGAAACTGTTGCCTGGGAACGAACCAAAATCAAATTTAAAGCTTCAGATAAAGGTCAGAAGTCCCTTTGAGACTAACTACCAGCTTATTATTGGTAGTCTCATGTTATTAGCTTGAATTGAACTTTTTTTTTATGATATTTTCAGTCAAATTACACTTTTCACAATGCACTCATGGACTCTCCCAACTGATTAATGGATAATATGCCCTGGTGTACAGCAAAATAGGGTGATAAGTAGGACTTCACTTCTGAACATGAACATGGTCTCATTTTTTGGCTTGAAGTATTAACATAATATATACTTTCCAGATTGTTGAACAAGTCCCCCATCCTTCTAACATAATGTACAATTTTATGTTGGAAGACCAAGCTGGACTGGGGTGTATTAGGATCAGGGGCAGGGGTGCAATAGGGTAGGAGGGGGAATGATAAAAGAACAGTGAGAAGAGGATGGATGGTGTGGGTAACCTGAAGTACTAGAATGAGTTACATTTTAAATCAATTGTTAATTGAATTTTGTGAATGAATTGAGAATTACCTCCCATGGTATGCCTTCATGCCACCAACCACCTTGTATCTTGGACAGACAGCTCTGTGTAATACAGCACAGTAATGAAATGACTATTGATAGACAAATCTCTACTAGGCTGAAATTTTAAATCTTGAACAGCTACATAACCTGTGAGGAAGGTTATGGTCTTTTATATGTGTGGTATTCAAACTTTTTGCTTAATTAATGACTACAATTTCTAAATTAGTTACCCTTGTGATCCTTGTGCAATATCTCAAATGGATCACTGCCATTGGTTGGAATATAGCGTATCAAGAACGTGTTTGCCAAAAGTAATAATACGTCTCCCAGCTTGCTAGAAATGACACTTTCTAGTCCTTGAAAGTTGTGTTGAAAAAAAATTTATTCTTCTGAAATTTATTCATTCATTTGTTGTTGGCTTGTTCATTTGTTGGGTGGTTTGTGTGTTTGTTTGTTTGTTCATAAGTTTATTCATTCATTTGGCCATTCACACAAGTATATACTGTATCAAAAATTTAAAAATTGATAGGACACTATAGAAAAACAATTGTTTAACAAGCAAGTTCTCAGTAAAGAGACTATACAGCAAAGAATGTAACAAGAAAAGAAAAATGAAAAAGCAAACAAAAATAACCATGGAAGCAACAAAGAAAAGGAAACTTTTGCAACCCTTTTGAAATGATTTTGGCAACAGGCATTAGAATGGTTACAACCCCTAGTTAGAACAAGTCTAATCCAACCAGTGAATGATTAAGCTAGTGCCCCGGTTATCAATTATCATTAAGCAGTTAGGAATCTCACATCACTTGGACTTTTATCTACTGATATGCAGAAACAACAGGATTTAGTAGGAGTGTCCCAAAATGATCAATCTTTGCAACTGAGTGTCCATTTTGTAGCCGTGAATGTTTAGTGGAAAATATTTGTAGTGCGCCCTCTTGATCCCTGCTGTATTAGTTAGATGTAATCATCTAAATTGGATGAACATTCTTGTGATCTTTCAAACAATTCACATAAAGAGGCAAACAAATGTCAAAGGGGAAACAATAATTGAAGACTTGCAAAGTGAAAGAATGTTTGTTTGTAATATATTTTTTTGACCACCAGGTAAAAAACTCCTGTTTTGAGATGAATATCTGTAAGAAAGTTTTTAAGTGCTGAAATACAAGGATTTTCTTTGTACTTGATGCTTAATCCAGTCCATTGTAAAATGTTAACTATTAATTTTATGATATCCATCACCCCTCATTACCTCCTGTAGAGAGGTACTTCATGTGACATTAAGCAATTGAGATTGCCCGCTGTGAAAGGCAAAACATGCACAGTATGTGTATGAACAGCACACAAGCACGGAAGGCCTATTTACAGCACACAAGCATGACATAACAATAGATACTACTGTGACACAATGTATGCTTGCCCTTTAAAATCAAAGAGATGTGTAATCACGTGAGGTTGGTGAAACACCTCTATATACATATATGGGGATTGTATGTAAATAGGAGGTAAATATTGGGGCTGGTAGATGCCTAAATCAGCAAGATTTGGAGATGCTCTGCAGTACTGAATCAAGTCCCTTCTAATATAAAAAGTTGAAATTCCCTTTCCTGAAGTAAATACTAATTAGCTTTGTCATATTATTCAACTTGCTACAATGAATTTTTTTGACAGTGTAATTTTAGTAAATCAATTAAAATCTCATTAACTATTGACACAATATTATGCATGCTTTATCATTGATAGAGGCTGTTCTAACATTAACGTGCAGTCGAATTTGTATTTTTTTCTTCCAAAAACACTTTTTAATTTATAGGTACTCATCCTCATATGCATACACTCTTCACCATATATATATATATATATATACATATATATATATATGGTTTAGTTCCTGTGAGACCTTTGTTTTTTCCAGGTCAAGCGCTATAAGCGCTATTTTTCGCTTGCTTAAGTGACAGGCAGTTTTAAAATTGCTCCCTTGAGGTGGCCTATTACAGCTACGCCATTGAGACTGTTGAAACAACAAACGGGGATCAGGTTACACCCTGTAGTGGTACTGGTTGACTTGACGGGTGTTATGTTACAAGTATATTGAAGTCAGGAAGTCATGGATGAAATCTCAAGCAAAATTTTGTTGATTGATGGACAGGATGTTATCAATAAGAGGTTGAAAAGTAAATTTTGTCGTCGGGTAAAGCCATGAAATGTCTGCATTACTGGGGCAAAGGTATAAAATGTCTGCACTTTTATAATGTTCAATATTCTGTTACAAATTTGAAATAAATTATCACAGCTCTGTTCACAGTCTCCCAGACATTAATGTGCAGTTTGGAATTGTCAGTGTGAATTGTTTCAGAAGGAAATTATAAGCAATGAGCTTTTTTGTCGCCTGAATTTTTCAATTGAGTAAAATACATGCAGTCATCAAAATTTCCTTACCCTTATTCTCTTCTTGATGAGACTGTTGCATGCATTTGTGGAAGAACTATTAAACAAGGGGTCAAATTTATCCACATTTTACTCTCACAAATGACTTCCTTGTGTCAATGTCCTATTGTCATGACATTCTTTGCCAAAATCGGGGATTCTCAAGTGTTTTTGGCCACAGGCCACATTTTCTTGAGTTTACGCTTTATCACTGTTGTAGTAGCTAGCAGGGGCAAATATAGGGTTTTGAGAAAGGAGCTCATTCTTTAGGGCAAAGTCCACACATAGTAGCATTAAAAGTGCCTGCACAACAGGCAGTAACAATTCTAAGGTTTCTTAATTTGGCTGTTGGTTTCTCAATGGGGTTACTCTATGGGAACTCAACTGATCTCAGCTCTACCAAGGTTGGGGCTGAGGTGAGGAAATTTGACATATCAAGGGCACGAGATAGGAGGAAAATGCACTCTACTCTACAAAGCAATTTGGCAATGTAGTTCCACATCTCCCAACCTTGTGTCAGTACAAAGTGAAAGTCTGGCATCCAAACACAACGGTAAAACACAAATTTGTCATTGGAACTCAGGGTACCCTGCAGGGTCACGAGCCCCTGCGGGAGAAAAATTGATGTCCCAAATGCTCTAGCCTAGAGGAACTCCTACTTGGAGCATGAACTTGTAACTAGACATGTGCATCCACTATGTGTGAATTACCAGTTAGCCTATGGGGGAAAATGTGGCATCCAAGTATTCTAGGTTGCACTCAGAAAATTGCACATAAAAGCATGTTCTGGATCCTTGAATGTTGTGCAGGCTGCATTAATGGATGTCGCAGGCAGCTAGTGGTCTGTGGGCAACCACTTGAGAAACTAGAGCCTAATTGATGTGTCACTTAAAGGTAACTAGACTGCCTATGTCACTGCCTTTATTGTGTGTGGGTGGGGAGAGTGGCGAGTGGGGAGAGTGGGAGTTGAGAAATACTAAAATGCACCTTTGATATCACAGAAACAGGAAAAATGATCGCATCTTAAAATACAAACCGGTGTGTCTAATGATTTGCTTAAAGCATACAATAGAGAGGATTGCAGAAGCCCACGGCTGGACAGTCAGGTACAAATACTTCTTTCTCTAATAAAACCCTACAGTACATCTGAAATTTCTTGAACTTGATAATGATGTTGCATGATATAGTTAACTCATAACCTGAACAATAGTTTCTTTTCAAAAATTAATAAAAGTTAGTTGTTAACTTATATTATTTTGTAAGGTCAAGTTTGTATCTATACATACGTGTGTTTTGTGGTAGAATACTCGCTAAATTTAATTCCCTATAACTGTCACCCACAAGCCCTTCTTCAGGTGGACAAATAAACCATTTGGTCAAATGTCTAAGGTTCAAAATGGTTAAAAAAGGTGTATGTTTGATGTCATTTTTTCAGTCAGACCTGCCTAATTTTTGTCTTTTTTTGTAACTTTTTTTTTGCTAACAGAAGCATTAAAGGGAGCAGCCTATTCTTACATCAAATGAAGTGTCACTTAATCTTTAATGCTGCAACTTTTCAAATTATGATGGGTTGTATTGAAGCTACACAATGTCTGAAAAATTTGTCATTCTCCTTTGGGAAATTTAGAACTGTTTACTTCACCATCGTGAAAAACTTCTTGAGATAATTTCTTTGTATGTTTTATGTTGCTCCTTGCTTTGTAGTGTTTCTCACTTTTTGAGTCAAAATTGTTGAAAGAAAAACAGACAGTTTGTAAAAAGGAAATATAAGTGTGTGCCTCTGTAATAATGGATGTAAGCAGCAATGATGTCAAAGTGTAGGTAGTTCTAGCAACAGTCAGGTGTTTCCATGGAAACAGAAGGCTTTTATATCAGAATGAATTACATGATGTAATGGTGATTGCTTGAAATGTAGCTTTTGCTCTTGGAGGGAAAACAGCTGTCTGGACACTAAGTTGATTAAACCATTACATGTTCACTTATCCCTTTTTTACAAAAATAGCCTTTTTTGCTGGAATATATTAAAACTGATGACTTTGAGATGTGCGAAAACTCCAAACATTCTTTGTCTGTATTCAAGTTGTTTATCTTAGCGAGCAAGGCTCATTTGAGATCACATCTCAAACATGACATGCACATGTTTTGTGGATGGGAAGTTGCAACAAAGAAAGCTAGTGAAGCTAAATCTTTTATGGAAATTATGAATAAATCTCTCTTGATTTGTCGTGTGTAGAATTTTGTTACTTTCCTCATCTTTTTGAATAGTTTATGGTCTTGGGGCTTTCTTCAGGGACAGTAGTCTAGAAATATCCGGAGTCATGTTGACAAGCATGAACTGTCATATTTTAGATTTAGTGGTTAGGAAGCATTATAGTGAATATTCATCTACTGGTTACTCCAAAATGTAGGTTTCATACTGCGATTAATACATTTCCGGTCTCCAAAAGCAAGTCTATTCATATTATTTAAACTTTTTTATTGAACGAAGTGATCAAAGTACGTAGAATAGAACCACCTGTATTAAGAGATGGGACATATAAAGCCAAAACAAGATTAAAAATAATACTTTTTCTTACAAACTTCATGTCAACATTGATCATCTACCTCCCTCCTTCATCTTCTGTAAAATTAGTCTCTCATGATGTGACATTAGCTCATCAAAGAAGCTTGGGTTTCCAGATGTGTATTACCTGGGATGTGTTAATCACATTGTTTTACACAAATTAAAAAGTGGCCTTTGGACAGATGGATTATATAATTGGCCTGGTGAAGCTAGAGAGATCAAGTTATAACTGTAAATAATGAACAGCTGTAAGATTATTAAGCTCTTTATACCTGAGATGACATAAAATAGTAAGAAGTCAAATGTGCTCTTCACTGAATATGAATACTGTAGGTAGCAGTGTGGTGTTTACTTTTATGACCTTTATGTCTCTAAATTTTGTAATAAGCTTCAAATTGTGAGGGTATCAATGAATTGATTTAACAGCTTCTTTGTGGTTTTCGAGAGAATATCATTTGCTGTCACCTTGTCATTCATGACATGTTACTATCCCATCTGGCAATGTGGCTACTGATAAGTTGTAACTACTCAAACGAGACTTTGGTTTCCTGTGTGAGAGATTGCTTTGTGTCTGTTTCTTCATCTTTCATTCTGATCATAGTTTAGCTAGTAGTTTCTCTTTTACCGTTCCTTTATCTCTCATCTTTTCGTACTCTTCTATCCACATTTCTTGCTTGACCTTTGACTCAGGTCATAAGTTTAGAAGGATGGGTGGAGATCCAATATCACCTACAGGACACCCATTCGCAATGGACCTGGATGTACTTTTTAGCTTTAATAATCGTAAGTATGGATGCAGAGTGGCCCTACCCCTGCAAGGTGTGTCAATTGGTGGCACAAACCCACTGGCCTCTTGCATGAATGTTCACCCACATGGCCAGTTGGGATGAAAGGTCTTATGCATGAATTCATTTGATGGCAACATAATACCATTGACATTGTTGTTCATTCATTAATTATTGTTTTAAAGTTGTTTCAGCTTTGGGAATGCATTAAGAATGATTCAGTGTTGACTTATAGCAACGTGAAATACGTGGCTACACTTGTCCTAAAAGCACTTGTGAATGCAAAGCAGCGTAACCAGAGGAAAAGGGTGGTGGAATTTTTCCTTGCCTCTCATCAAAATAAAGAAGATGAAAGCATTATTTTAGTACTCTTTTGTATCTGCCTGGGAATTTTATGTTTTGGTGTAATATGTTTCTTGACCCTGCTTCAAAGAAGTCATATTTGGGCCTTCAAAAAGGAGAAATAAATATTAACAAAAAAAAAAGGAATAAAAAAAAAAAAAAAAACAGAAATCATGGGACATACAGAATTTTTAAAATCCAGAAATTTTTGTGAGGAATTGGAGCTCAAGCAATGGCACTAAAAGGTCCTGGACACATTTTAGGATTCATTCTTGATGAATTCTCATCTCAAATTAACAAATCAATGGCAGGCATGATTCAAATCATCAGTTGTGTATCCTGTATATTTTTCCTTGTGACTCTCACCCAATCAGGTTATAACACTGGAGGGCTGGACGGACATAATGTACCATGTACAAGATGTTCATAACTTTTGGAATTGGGCCTATTTTGTTGTTCTTATAGTAGTAAGTATGAAGGTCTTGAAGTTACTCCAGGTTTTAAAGAAAGAAGTTTGGAGAAGCATAATCCTAGTACTGTGATGTACGTTGAAAAAAAAGTAAAAAGAGATTTTAACCTGAATGATATGCATTGACTGCAAGAACAGGAGCAGGGCACAATAACATAGTAGAAATTGCCTCCCGTCCCTCCCCAAACTTAAATTTTCTGGCAGTGAAATAGCTGCTACTCAAGTCTTTTATAAGAATAATTAGAGGTATGTCATGACTGTTCGCTGTCCTCTATTTCCACTTTTCAAGTGTTTTCATCTCCACTGGAACTGTGCAACAGACTTTACCTGTAAATGATTGTCAAATTGGTTATAAAAGTAGTTCATGTTAGAAACTGGTCAGGCAAGCACCAAGCATGGAAAATTTGCACTAAAAAGGCAAACTTTGTTTTGTGAGAGCTACATGCCTGTCTTCTTTTAGGTGATGGTATTAGCAGGGAGCTATTAGTGTCCTCTCAGAAATGGTATCCAGGAAAATCATAATTGCTTTTTACAGCTTAAATATTAGATGTGTTGCTATTTGTTAAACTGAAATTGTTTTGAAGATAGTCTGTTCTTTTGAAGATAGTCTGTTCAGCATCTCAAAATTCAAACATGTTTTTGTGTTTAGAAAAGTTGATTGTGTTTGCTTGTTTTTTTTTTTAATTTTTTTGATGGTTTGATGTGTTTGTGGTTATTAAATGTTTTAACTGAAGTCTACAAATGTAAAGTGCCATAATTCCTTGCTCATGGAATGTTTCCTAAGATAAAATTCTATGTTTATAGCAAAACAATAAACCATACCCACTTTAAGATGTATATTATTAACTCACATTTAAATAACTGTGGCATTTTTTGTTTGTGGTTTTAAATATAAAGGGTCAAGTTGTACCACCACTTTGTCCACTTCAGACAATAAACATCAGAGAAATCAAGTGATGCCTTTTGGTCAGAAAGTTAACCAAATTTGAATTCTCCTCTATTTCCTTAGAAAAATGCTGCTATGATATCTTGAACCTGCATTTACCAAGTGTTGTGCAATTAAGCCAGGTGACTTTAAAACCAGGAAAATCAGTTTTGTAAGGAAAAGATTGTTACATGAAGTACAGTGGTGGATCTGGGGGAGGGGGCAACAGGCATGCATGCCCCTTATTCTGTTGGCCATTATGCATGAAAAAAAAAAATGCTTCCAAAAGCCAAAATTTTCCAAAGTGGAGGGAGACACCCCCTCCCTGAGCAAAGTGATTAATCAAAACTTTCACCCCCTCTATTGAAAATTCCTGGATATGCCCCTGGAAGTATCACAAAAGAAAAAAAGGCTTGTGAAATAAATCAGCTGTTTGATCTAAATGAGCAGTTGATATTTAAAAAGATTTGTACAGCTGAAATAAAGAGTGTACATGCCTTAATTGCTCTGATGTAATTTGTCAAGGTCACCAGGTCACCTTTGAACATCCTAATTAAAGGTACTGCTACCTTTCCATTATGTAGCTGCTCCTGTGTTAAAATTAAACTAATTCCATAGTGCATCAAACAATAGGGAGCTATTCTGTGTGTGCACGTATTTTAAAATTTATTTGTAACGTCAGTTGGAAGTTGACAAAATTTTCACTGTATATCTATCATCTTTTTGAGAATGTACAGGACAAAAAAAAAATGATGGGATCAAAGGTAGTATTCCTAATAGTGAATGACCAGTTTTAACAGTCCTTAGTTTTGCTGTAGTAATAATCACATGCATGTAATACCAGTATAGTATTCGTTCCACACATAGCACTGGCTTGTTGGTTTAAGTACCTCTTACTGTAGAATAGATATTGATGTATCTACCACTTCTTCGTAGCTTCTCCCCTTATTTGTATGATGATAGCATGTGTGGCATTACTTTAAGGTAATTATTCTCTGTTATGCATTTACCACATCTGTAGTCTGCCAGATATAAAAATTACATCGATATGTGCTACCTTTAAGCAAATTCCCACATTGTTTCATACTTTCAATTTATTATTGTTTGTTATATTCACTGGCTGTGATTTGTTCTCAATATTGGGGGGGGGGGAGGGGGGACAACCCTTTTTTTAAATAATTTACTGTATGAAAAATCAAAGTCAATAGGCGATTTCTCAAATATTGGGGGGACATGTTATGTCTGTCCCCTTGGGGTCGTCTTCCATAATTATATTCTTAAACCATGAACGTGCACATTATACATTGGCTTTCACTGCATGTATGTGGCATTAACACTTGGTATTAATGCATTTAAACCAAAACATGGTGGCATCTCTCATTTGATTCGAACATGAAGGTTAAAGAATATATTCATGTACAGCAATGAAATGGTAAGAATCACATTTGTAAAAGCATTTGGTAGGAATGAATTAACCTTTACAGAACAAACAAGTAATGCCTTACTCAGGCATAGATGGAGTAGAAAAAAGAATTGAGCTCAGAGCAATAGTCTGATGTTTTCACCTTGCCACTTTTTAGCTCTACAGTACTGTATCCTCCAAATGACAAAAAAAAAAATCGTCATGAGTTTTGCCTATGGTGGCACACATTTTTCTTCCTCATGAGTAAAATGTAGCTTCAATGTAGCTATTAATACCTGTAAAAAAACAGAGAGGTGGATGGAATATTGTTTATTGGGCTGCAAAAATCAGATTAAACCAACGTCACAGGCGAATGTTTGCTGAACTGGAAACACAGGGTTCCTTAAGATTGAAAGAATTTGCGTCAGTTAGAAGAAAATGAGATGTTGGCGGTGAGATTTTGTAGTCAACATTTTAGAGCCAACAGAGAGTTTAAATGAAGGAAAGGGATTTCAAATAATTATTGCTCGGAATAGTAGGAAAACGTTGTTATTCCTGTACCCTTTTTCAGATGAATAGGTCACATTTTATCAAATAGTAACTGCGGTCCATTTCACTTTATTTCGTTAATACTGTGACTCAAAATTGATGTTTAACATTGTCTATTTTGCTGCAAAGGAGCAATCAAAGGTGTTCTGTTGCTTTTCTTGTTGATGATGTGTATACAGTATTATTTTTTTTGCATGAGAAATAAAAAACAAAAAAAAAATAAAAATTTCTGCAGAAATCGACCAACAGTGTCACTGGGTACATGTAATCAAGTTCCCCTCTCAATACCTTAAGTATTTGGTTAATTACAGTTTTTGTTGTTGTATTGCATTACTGCTGAAATAAGCTCATTTTTCATAAATATCTAACAAATTTTTTTTTCTCTTCAAATGACAGATTGGTGCCTTTTTTCTTATTAATCTATGCCTAGTTGTTATAGCAACCCAGTTTTCTGAAACAATACAAAGAGAGAGTAGGCTTATAGCAGAACAACGGAGACGCTTTAAGTCTAGTAGTACCTTAACAAGTAACAGTGAACTTGGAAGCTGTTATGATGAAATTTTGAAATACTTAAGCCATCTGGTGCGTAAAAGTAAGCGACGTTTCCGGAGGTGGAGGAAACGCATGCAGAGCAAACGCCAGGGAAAGGTAATGCCAGCACTTACATTAAGAAGGAGGAAAAAGAAGAAGCCAATACCACAAAAGATAGAGCCCACCAGTCATTATCATGTTGGAAATGGTAGTCCAAGAGTTGTCAGGGCTCACGAACATGAGTGCGACAGAACGAAACATGATTGTAAACATCTTGGAGTGGCCAAACCTAATGGTAGCCTAGCCCCTAGCAATGAGTCATTACATTCTATAAGTTATTGCACAGAGCATTTATCTAAAATAAATCCTTTATATCCTGAGTGTGTTCATTCCAAGTCTTCCCCACATAGTCATGTACATTGTACGCTCTCAATTCATAGAGCGTCATCCATCAATTATCCACCTACGATTAATTCTAAAGACTCAACACAGAATGCGTTACTTGCCAAATTGAAAGTTGAGAAAGGAGTGAAATCTGGAAAGTTGGCAGACAGGTGGAAAGAGCTTTGCACGGAGAACCATCACAGTCCAAACTTACCAGCGGTCACTACTGAACAAGGAAACAAGGGTGAGCAATTATTTATTTTGCACTCGTCACTTCACTTTTATACAAGTACAGATGTGGTGAGACGAGTATTTCGTTTCATTTCATTCCATTTCATGTATTTGATTCTCCCACACCTTGACAACTGTAACAATCCATATACACAAATGTACTCTAGTTCATGAATTGATTAACTAGTAACATTTGCTTGAGAGGAAGGAAATGCAGCACAATCTTTGCATATGACTTAAGACCACTTTTAAGTTTAGATACTCATTACATAATTGATAACTGCAAGATGGGGAAAAGAGAGATCACAAAAACTCTTGTGAGCGTAATTGGGTAATCACGTATTTGTTTCCCAAAATCGTCATCTTTGTTGCTGCAAAAGAGTGAAACTTTCACCAACTTCTGGTCTATGACATTGTTTAAAAGCAAGTTTAAAAATTGCATGTTAAGTTCTATGCCTTCATTCAATTCAGGCTATTTTAGTCCATATAAATGGAATCAATTTCAGTCTTTCACAGGTTCCTCCTCCATGTACTTTTCCTTATCTCATTCACCATCCCTATTTTCATCTTTTAGTCTGTTCTCCAAGGGCCAGACAGAAAAGCATTATTTTCTCGGTATTAAATTTTCTTCTTTTGTAGACATTAGTCATTGGCTGTTTATACACTTCTACAGATGAAACACTAGATAAGCTCAGTGTTATAATAAGGGAGTTCCATAGAATTGTTCCATCAAATTATGGGGAACACGCAGGATAAACAAACAGGGCTTAGCACATTGTGGACGGCATGCCCCTATTTTTGTGGTTTCCAGTTTTCCTGCAGTACATACATATACCATTAATGCTAAATGTAAGTTTGGCCAGCCTGTTAAACTGCACGAAATAGGGTTTCCTTTACTGCTTAATGGCAGATTAAAATACAATTTGTACACTAAAGAGGCAAATTTATATGCAATCCACGCTACCTAACCACACGTAAGAACCCTTGTTATACTTGCAATGGATTAAAAAAGGCTGATGCAACAAATTTTCCTAGCAAACTCAAATTTGGGAAGATGTGTTTTAGGTACTAGTTTGTTTTGTTTACCCCGACGATTTGGACCATGTGCGCATGCGCACGAATTATCAAAGTCGAACTCGCATATGGGAAGAAACTATTTGTAAATTGATTGAAGATAAAAATTAGAACAAATCAAACCAATAGCAGATTTATTTGTCTCTTACTAAGGATTCAACTAAGTCCTTCCAATGAACTTGTACTTGAGTAACAGCAGACTTAATTTACTGACATAGCACCATGGTCACTTTAGTGAGTAGTTTCTGTTCACAGGTTATATCGGTTTTACACCTTATTTCTATATTTTTTATACGTACCACTTCGCTGTTTGTGATGATTTAGAGTTTGGCTTGTGGATGGCTTAAAACAAAATAGCATTAAATTGTCATATTTTGAAGTATGATATATCTGGTTTCCTATTTCAAACATATATACAGGTTATAAATTATGTGTATTTTTTTCGGGAAAACTGAATCTTCGTGAATTGTTAAGGAACATAATGTGATGACAAAACCCCTTTTTTGCCACAAGTAATGGACTTGTTTCTAGTATTTAGTAATTATTTGAAGGATATCAGTGAAAATTTTGTGGCTATCAAAGTAATCATGGATATTTGAAGACTTCTTTAAATACCAGATATGGTGAGGAGAATGTTGGGATACATTAACAGTTTTTAAATTTTGATACAGCTTAGTCCTTTTTATGCAGATTGGATGGTAGACTGCAGCAAAAAGAATTAAGTTTGTTGTTGGACAAATGCGTCACAGGCATTTAAAAAGGTAGATACAATGTTTGACATCAGAGGTATCCAAAAAGGTGAATACTCAGTGAAGGGACTTGTCCTCACACAAATATTTGGCCAAGAAACGAGGCAGTGCATGGACTTACAATAAAATAGTTCTGGCTCCAATGCATTTTATGTTACTGAAAACAATTTGACATATGGATTATTGTGAAAAATGTCTCCTGTGTATCAAGCGTTCATTATTTGTAAGATTCATAGATCTGTCATACATACGAAGAACTCCTTCTTGAACAGAAATGTTTGCAATTCATCTTTGACATTTGCTGTGCTCTGAGAATTTGGGAGAGTCCTCTCTGCAGGTGTAATCTGTCAATTTTCCAGATAATGTATATGGACAAGGTCTTATCTCTCAGCCTATAACTTATGTTTTAAGTATGTCATACTGTATGGTAATTGCTGCTTGCTTACAAGCTTCTGGCTGCCATCAGAAAGTAGAACACAAACAAATTACATTTATGAAAAGCTGGTATTCTGAAGTGATCTACCTAGCTGAAGGCTTTGCGAAGGCGACAAAGAATGCACAGTATCTTAGTGTATGCTCTCTAGGGTCTGTTTTTGTAACACTGATAAATTATCAATTTTTGATACTTAGCATTTTTCTGTAAATTTTATTTTCATAGATATAATGGGGAGGTTTTGTTGTCTAAATGACACAGTAAACACTGTCCTTTTCTCTCACCTTCACGCCATCCAAAACATTTTTTCATTTTAAATTGACTCAATTTTTTGGTCAGTAGCCTCATTACCCTTCTTATTGTAATTTTATCACATTTGGTTGTAAAATATAGTTTTTATGCCATGTTGTTCCATCATTAAATGTGTTGTCACATCACACTGATGAATCAAACCTCTAGTGATTCTTTCACATCACCTAGCTTTAAAGGTCACAATACTGCCCCTTTAAATTTACAAGTTATCATATCTTGGCATTCTCATCATTTAATGTAATAGGGTATTAATTTTGCATAAGATATTGCACTCAGGGGAAGGCTTTAGCCTTAAGTATAATGTTGAAACAATGAATAATCTCTCTTTTATGATATTCACTCACATTATTTCCCACACATCAGTATTTAAATATTCATACAGTACAAACTATCATAAGTATTTTTCTTCTCATTTCCTTCCATTCCTAATTTGTTCTGAGATACTGGTTTAATTTGTTACAATTTTAGCTACTTAAGGCCTGCCTACACAGTAATATACTAGTCCCTCAAGATGAACATTGTCATGCAAATGTTTGTACTCCTGTTGGGAAGATGAAACATGCAGCTAAAATTTGTACACCTTCATACGTGCTGGATATCATAGGCATAGGAAGCTGTTCAAGACTGGGGGGGGGGAGGGGGAAGGGGCGAACCTTGTTTCAGTCGCTCCCTCCACTTTGAAAAGTTTTTTGATAGTTGAGGGTCCTCATATGCAATTTGGTGCATCATTTTGGACAAATTTTAAGGTAAATTACTGCAAATTTTTAACATTTCTTACAGAAGAGACAAATAAGTGGTTTTGTCCTTGGATCTAGGGGGGAAGGGAGGAGAAGGATAGTTCCACCACGCCTATGTTGGACATTGTTCGTTGTTCAAATTTGTTGCACGGAAAGCAGTCCACACCATTAGACTTTTGCCCATTAGTATCATCATACACATGTATGATGGTGTTTTGAATCAAAAGTATGATTGTGTTGATGGGACTTCATACACTTCTATCTTTTGTGCTCACAGAATTCTTATACATATGGACAGAGGATTATGTTACCAACATGGTTGCCACCATTCGAACAAATTTAGGCTTACCTAAAGGCTACTGTCATTTTCGTAATTTGACGATGAATCTGTAACATTGCAGACAGAATGCAAACATGAAAGGAAGAAAAATATCACAGTCCTTCATTCTGTGTGTTGTATTTAACCTAAATTTGCATTCTTTTGAAAATATTACAAGTTTCCTGCAAAATCTGTAGATACTGAACAACTTGAACTAGTACAAACGTATACAACACAACTCAAGACCATAGCAGGCAGCCATATTGGAAGCCTAAACACAAATGTTCAGTGGCAACACTAACACATAGGATGTTAGCACAGTATGCTCTGTGCCTATATGTGACAAGTTTGTGTATGTGCTGTGACCTGGCCTATCAAGTCATTAATTCTTTTATCTTGTCTGCAGATGCTCTTGTTCCAGTGCATCAACCCTTAGCCCAGAGGCTATCAGCCCCACCCCTTACTAACCCTTATCCCGTACTACCCCCTGCCGGTCATTCCACACATCCCACCTGCCCTGTTCACCAGCCTTGCCCCATTCATGCCCCTTGCCCTACCCATGCCCCTTGTCTAGTCCATAGACCAAGCTGCCTACATAATAAGAACCAAGATGATTCCTCAGAGGATAGTTCCAGCTCAGGTGATGAAGATGAAGATGATACATCAGGAGGAGATTCAGATGTAGAGCACAAACCAGGATTTAGAGTAAGTCGGAACAACTGTGAATAGGGTAGTGTTGGGGGTGGGGTTTTGGTTGAAAATGGGGAGAGGTTTGAGTTGAAAATTAAGAGAAATAGAAATTAATTGTTACAAAGTTAGGCGTTTCTCTATAAAGGAGCATAGAAATGGATCCAGGTCATGTTTCAAAAAGTTTAGGAGGGGTTGGACTCAGGGTGGGGAGAGGAGGGGTTTGGAGTGGGGTGGGGAAGGGTTGGGTTGAGGGAAGGCATTAATTGCTTTAAAAACTATAAGCAATAGTTATATGGATATGTTTTTTATTGGGGTGGAGGGGGCTTTGGAATTAAACATTTAAGTGTAGCTGTAGTACAAAGCAAGAGGGAGGATTTGGGGGTGGGGAGGCTATTGAAACCAGAATAGTAATATATTGTTACAGTGTTAGGCTTTTCTCCAAGGAGCTTAGAAATGGATCCTGGTCACATCTGAAAGTTTAGGACACATATCTTACTTGCTTAGTTATCAGTGAAAGATGGAAAAAATTATAGATTGACTTCGGAATGATATTTTTAAAGGGCAGTATAAATGTATTTGTTTAGTTTGCCTTGATTGGGGGAAAGTCATAATGTTTGGCCAGGTGAACATCACGGCAATGTTCCAAATCTGTTGCTAGTTACATATGTTGTCTGACTTTCTCTGATATTTAACATGTTCTTTTGCCCGGGAGAGGTTATGTAATATCCTATATTTAGTAGATGCTTTTTACAATAACAGATTGAGAATTTAGTCAAAGGTATTAAAGCTACGGTTAAGAGGATTATCTGTTTTGCAATATTTTTGCAGAACATCTTATTTTACTTGTTTTTTTTGTTTTAACACAAAAAGGTGATTTGGGTATGTGCTTTACACATTAAGAAAGAAATTTCAAATGTCACATTCTGATGTTTTTGGGAATAAAACCCTGAAATATTCATTGAGCCCCACATTAACCTTCTCAAGCAGATTTTCTCCATGCACAGCTTCTAAGAATCGAGGTTTTGAGCAGTGTTTTGAAACTATAGGTATGTGTAAGAAATTCTAATCTCAGCTCTGTTGCTTTGTTTGACTGCCACAGATACGAAGGCGGCCATTAGGAATGTGCCATTGGATGAGAGTGAAAACGAGAGAAATTGTAGAGAGTAAATATTTCATGCGGGGAATCCTAGCCAGTATACTGATCAACACACTCAGTATGGGAATAGAGTTCCATGGACAGGTAAGCTTAGAACAAGTCCATCTCTCTAAGAAATGAGATGATATGTGAACTTTTATTTCATCTTTTGCAGACAGTGAGGGATATGATTTGAAAAAAAAAAAGCTTGGGGGGTGGGGATTCATTCCACCAGAAGCCCCATGAAGGAAATTTAAAGAAATTTATTTATTCAACTTAATTTAAAGAGGGTGGCTCATTTGAAAAAAATATAAAAATGGTTACAAATATATATATATATATACATATATATTACATATATAAAGATTACCTAAGAAGCTAAAGTAGAAGGCTTTTATGTACAACGTAAACCAAAACACAAATGTTAGAAAAAAATTTAAACCTTAAGCAAATGTAAATGAGAGAACATTTAAACAGATTCATAAAACGTTAAAAGGAGCTAATCAACTACAATATATAAATACAACTAAGATGGCTAAAAGATAAGAGGTAAACATTGAAAAAAATAAATATACATGTGTGGGTTGTACAAAGGTTAATATCATCATAAAAGCATGTAATTATGAACAATAAAACCGGGATAAAAAATTGTAAATTGCTTAATAAACATTTATATCTGTTTAGTGTAACTGCTTCTTTTATTTGTAAAGGTAATTTATTCCAATCCATTGTGGCCAAGTATTTCAATCTCTTTTTGTGGTATTCGGAGGATCCCCTAGGAATAAACAAGTTTCTTGATGAAGTAGATCTTACGGAATAATCATGAATTTCAGTGGTATGTATGAACGTATCATTCATGTATGTGGGAGCCAGATTGTTCAACGCTTTGTATGTCATTGCATTTCTCTTCCATTTTACATGCTCTTTGAAAGTTTTCCACCCCAATTCTTGAAATAAAGTGACTGATCTTTCATGATGCGAGGCATCCAGAATTATTCCAGCAGCATTTTGTTTGGTACAGGTGGAAGGACTGCAGGCCAAAGTACAGAAGGTTCATAATTGTTGGTCCTAAGATGTGACAATGCCAAAACAACCATTGAAAGTTTTAATTTGAAAGCACTTTAATCTAACTTTGCACACATGAAAACATACAGTATGTACATAAAAGAAAAAAATTGAAATCAAGGAATCTATCTGCTCTTTTGAATACCTTGAAGTCCTTATTCTTGAGGCACTTCACCATGTATCACTTCCATAGGGTAGTGATGGTGTATTAGAAATGTGAGTGTGAATGATGCATGATGGAAAATACTATTCCTCAGGTGTCTTTGTAGAAACATGAATTCAATTGTGGGTGAGCCTCACCATGGTTAGGGTTGGACTGTCACATAATAGCAGTTGTGTGAGACAGGTTAAGAAGTTGTAGTAGTGGTACATCACTGATAATGGTTTGACATTAAATGTAAGCTATGATACGGGTCAAAACTACCTTGTGACACCATCAGTTCAAGAATGGGTTCACTTCTGAGGACCTTGCGTAATGTGTTTTCCCTGTCCATGATCATAAGAACTTGAGTTGTATCAGGTAGAAGGAGGGGGTATTCCCCTGTATGGCTGTATCTCTTTTGCCTTCCTTGAAAATTTTTTCTTTGTTGACAAATACCTTCAGACCTTGTTCTCCACTTAAAAAAGTGATGCAAGGCTAGCTTACATTCCTCCTTTATGTTCTGGTAAAATATGTTGTAATGTCTTACACATCAATTTGTATACCAGTTTCTTCATTCTCCATTACTTCACAAACTGCAACTGTTTTTTAGGTAGTAGTTTCTAAGAGAAATTGATCAAATAAGTCTGACTCTTGTCAGAATATTTCCTTTGCATGCCCACTGCCAAATGTTAGATCTGTAAGTAGCCATCAGTCAGTGAAAGCAAAACAGAGTTGCAATAATAATGACATTTGAAGTTTGGCTGTAGATTTAATTAATATCATTGCTATGAACTTGAGATTTGTGAAAAGCACTGATGCACTCATTCGAGGAAGGTAAAATGTATTGAGATTAAGGTGAGCAAGTTGTGCTGTCTTCACAAGATGAACCTCTGTGTAATCCGAGAGTTGGGTTCAGATTTAGTGGCATGAAATGTTTTTCAAAGTTATCCTGGCTTATATCTTTGTCTTGCTTGCAGCCTTGTAGTAAAGATTTGACCTTCAGCAGTCTCTAGTGTTTGAACAGTGTGTGGTGAATGTAGCCTAGTACATTGTGTACTTGTTTTGAGTGGACAACTTGCATAATAAAGAACTTCACAGAGGCTAGCTGATAGATGGAATTTTTTTTTTTTTTTGGTAGATTGAAGGACTAAGTTTCATGGTTTGTAGCAGGCTTTTTCCAGTATCCTTTAATGGGAAGTTGGCTGTTTTAGACTTCTCATTCTTGCATAGATATAGAGTTTTAAGTGGAAGGGGAAGTTAGGGGAGAAGAGGCATTATTTTGATTATAACCAAGACTGTTCAAAATCCACGTCTTCATCACCATACATTCATTGTTGGCAGTGTGGGGAAGGGGGAAGGGGGTTGAACATAAATTTTTGGAGGACCTGTATCGTGTTTACTCTGTGCCCAAATGACATTTGTTATTCATATAAGCAGATATAAAATTTTTGTACCATTAAGGTTGTAGCTTGTTTTTTTTCAATATGTTGCTTTGTTGTGTTATTTGGAGATGCTTTCAATTTTAGTCATTTGTATGGGCATGTTGCAGATTTACTGTATAAAGGCCTACATGATAAAATACATGTTGCTAATTAATGTGTACAGTATGCTTTATATGTACAGTATGTATTTGAAGATCTTTAGATGTCTTTTTTTCAGGGACCGTGGAGATGGGGTTGGGGGATGGTGAAGGGGATTTAGTGCCCCTGGTGTTTTTTGATGGTGGGGCCCTTTTTCCCCCCAAAATTATTAGTATATTGTGCATTGGACTGATCAAGAATATGTTCAGCACCCACTTCAAAATTCTCCCGAATTCTTGGAGCACTTGGCAAGTATTGGGAGGGGCTTAACATATGTTTAGCCCCCTCACTTTTTTCATTGGGGGCTTACCCCCCCCCCCCGGGTTCCACTGCCGGTGCTATGGCAGGATCCTTTGTTAGGGGGGATCATTGAAAGAAAGGAAATACCTATAGGCTGCAAAAGACTTCTCCAAGTCTAAATGATGGGAACACTCTGTTCTTTCCATCAAAGTATCTGAACAGTAGACCTCTAAATTGTTCTTTGTTCATTTTAGGCAATTCTTGAGTGTTTTAGTTTCAGCATAGCTGAACTTTATACAAAATGCATCTGAAGAAATGAAGTCAAAGGCCAGTGAGTTTAAAAGCAGTGTTTATGTGTTACAGGATTATCTTGGGTAGCAAGTAACTTGATGCAGCTTGCCCAATGGCAGAATTCCTTTATGTCTCTGTTTCAAGCAGTACTTTCATCACTCCACATATATGTGGGTACCCCAGGTGTCTAAATTCACCATTGGTGACTGGACTTTGACATGAAAACATGCTATTTTCTGATTGGTTAATCGGTTGGGCAGATCACATCATAGCGTATTCAGCAGAGTATGGCTTTGAGCAATTTAACTCAGACTTTTGTGTGTACTCAACAGTGTATGGCTTTGAGCAATTTAACTCAGACCGTTGTGTGTTCTCAGCAGTGTATAGCTTTGAGCAATTTAACTTAGACCTTTGTGTGCCCTCAGCAGTGTATGGATTTGAACAATTAAACTCAGACCTTTGTGTGTTAGGTGCTGAAGACAGTTATTTTAAATTGGAGGAGAGGTTAGGGGTCTGAAATTACAAGTTGGGTGAATTTTCACTGACTTGGAAGAAATTTCTTGGGCCTTTAATACACAACTTACAGTATTGCAGATATTGGTCTCGAGGGACTGTCACGTAGATAGCCATGATACAAATTCAAAGCTAAATTAAAAAGCATACTGGTGATACATACAGTATTGAATTCCTTCAAACTATTATGCAAATCATGTAGTTATTTGGAAGATCAAGTATCTTCTGTTCACATTTAAACAAACCCATTGTGAAGACCCAAGATAAAGAACATTGTAATTGATTGGAATTAATTTATGTAGTGAACCTTTTGCATGCATATTAAATGCCTATTTAGATTGGAGAGCCAGTTGTGGAGTATGTAGCTCATCATTTAAATTCAGACTTCATACTTTATCAGGATATTTTTCTTTGTGATGTAAATAAAATCAAATTAAATTATCCAGTGTAATCAGAAATGTCAGACATGAGAGGTAGTTTTATATGTTATTTGAAAAGAAATAGGTCATGCTTATATATGTTTTGAAGGTAATAATTGCAATCAAGAAGTTACTCTCAGGATGTCATCCACTTATGGTGCATCAAAATGCTAGAAACATTTGGAGTTAGAATTTGGAGAGAACTTTCAGATAAATCTCTCACAGAGTTGATTTCATATGTCTGCAAACTAGATAGGTATTTGTAATGTGTGGGTGCTAAACCACTTTACAAATAACATACATCAGTACTCTGTTACTGAAAAATGCATGAAAAAAAAATGTGATCCTAAAATTCAGAATAAATTAAAGAATAATGAGCACCCATAATGGTTGCTGTTTCTTAGTTGAATAGGTTTGCTTTCTGTCAAGTAGCTTTTTTCAAGTGTTGCAACAAAAAATGAATAGTGATATAAAGCTTTTGCCAACTTGGAAGTAATGTTTTCCAGAAAACTTTGCTATCTCAAAATATTAGAAAACTTAGGAGAAGGTCAAAATTTGAAGTGATACTTTAAATGCAGCTGAATTCAACCATAATGCTATGAAGAAGAACTTTTTAAGGAGGAAAAGTATCTTCTAGATACATCAAGTTCATAATTCCTTACTGAAAATTTATTGAAGCACAGTGTGTATTTACATAAACCTTCAATTTCAGACCACCCATACGCCACCCCCTCTATAAGACACAAAGAAAAACTTGAATAATTTAAGATGAAATTGGGTACTTAAGATAATTTGTAATGCCTCACTGGAAAAGAAAGATTTAATGTGAATAACTCTAGAATCAACATTGGCAGAATATATATTAAAGGTGATGTGACTGAAGGCCATACATGCTACAGCCTTAGCCTGTAATATGTGGTCAACCTATCTTAATACTGTAGTAGATCATATAACATCTGGATACTGGAAGGGTGCATTGTGCTTAATATCCCGTCATCGCAAGATAGATTTTGTTGCTATCTGAAAGTTGTCTGGACGTGGGCACCAACAAATTGCATGCTTGATAAACCATCTTCACGGTTGTGAAATCCAGTTCTAAGAGAAAGTTGAGCTAACCCAATGTAGTCAGTCAATTGCCCAAGCATGAAGGCTGTGTATATAAACTGACTTTAAGGAGTTGGACTTCCTTCCTGGGGCAGTGAAGTAGAATTTAATGAAAAGGAAGTGGCTTTAAAATTCTATAATTTTACGTGGCCATAGATTACTTGTGTTATGGAAGGATTGTTACCGTCTAATTCTGTACATATTCACAATTTTCCACTTGATAAAGTCTTCCCAAACCTTTAAGTAAATTTCTGAAGTGTGTGATCTAGAGTATGCATGTGTTACTGTCAAATTCAGTAAAACTATCAGTAAAACTAATTACATGGTCTTCAATTTGCCAACTAGTCAAAATCACGATTTCAAAATTTTCATAAACAACA
>WURT03000001.1:937856-962937 GCA_009936505.3 Holothuria glaberrima | reverse complement strand
TAATAATAATAATAATAATAATAATAATAATAATAATAATAATAATAATAATAATAATAATAATAATAATAATAATGTCCCCGAGAATTTCGATAGTGCAAGTATGCGAGAACTGGAGCGCAAAAAAGCAAAAAAAAAGAAGAAAAAAAAGTCCTCGAAAATCCTAGATCAGCCGGCCCAGCCCCCTGTCCAGCTTCCTGGCGCAAACCATTTGTGTGCGCCCCCTACTTTCTCAAAATCCTGGATCCGCGCCTGACCCCGACATTGAATCCGGCCACTAGAAGCAGACAAACAGCGGTAGCCTGACTTTTGCCAAAGATGGCGCTTCACACTCCCACCAGGAAGCTAAGCACGAGCAGGGGATCAGATCCGGATCAGATTCTGTGCTCGAGATCAAGGGGTTTGCTTTCACACTTGATCTTCAGCAGTGAATCAGGCCCTGAAAAAGCTGTTGACAAACAGGAATTTACTTTGACAAGACTCAGACGATACACTGCTCATAAGGTGTGTATACACCCTCTGATCTACATCGACCCTTCTTACCTCACCAATTGCTTACAATGGAAAAATGGGAATGCATGCTATAATGCTATATCACCACAAACGTCCTGTGCATAATTTAACACAGAAGTTCTATCTTCCATGAAATGGTGCTTTTGTAAAGTAAAAGAGAAAAGACAACCTCGTTGAATTATCTGTGATGGTGAATTGGAAGTCTTCTTCCTTTCAACAGGGTCATTTGAGCCGGGAACTAGGCGGCGGCGGCGGCTTCCAAAATACCAAAATTTTCCAAAGGAAACCCTTTTTCTTCTCTAAGAAATATCTAAAATTTGCAGTAATTTACCTTCTCATTTGTCCAAAATGATGCACCAAATTGCATCTAAGGACCCTCCAATATCCAAAAATTTCCAAAGGGAAATTTTTTCCTTTGACCCCTCCCCTAGGACGGCCATCCGAAACAAGGTTCAGTCCCCAGTCTCGAAAAGCTTCCTGCGCCTATGGATATTACTAGGAAAGGGCAACATGTTCCCAGCCTCCCTATCGCCTTCGGCGGTTGTTGAGTGTTCTAACGAGGTTAACCAATGCATCAAGAACTAACGATAGGGTGACAAAACTGCTCGATCTAAGCCAGTGCCAAATTTGCATTGTGCAAGTTTTCGTACTTGGTAGTAAGCAAAAATAATAATATTATTTTGGAAAACTTTGTGGTGACATATGGATCATGGATGATAGATCATTTACCATGGAACAATTGATCTGCGTTATGACAATTATTCTGTAGGCTATGTGTTACTGGCTAATACGGTGTAAGCTATTAGTGTGCTATACAGTGTACAGTACAGTAAACTTGCAGCGATCTCTAACTGTGCTGCGACGTTTGTGCTTTTCAGGGTAGGCTAACAGAAAGGACTTTGCTTGACGCCGTCATATGCCATCTCGATCTCAGGTTTCCTAGATTCACTGGATCTTTCACACACTGACACACAGGTTTTTGATCCCCCACTCGAAATCTGATCCACCCCGGTGGAGTGATCAAAATCTCGAGATCTGATCTTGTAGTTGATTTTGAACGATAGATCTGATCCCCTCTCCGAGATCAAGTGTAATTAAAGCTCTCAAAGAATCATGATCACTTCAAATGAAGGCAACTTAAACACCATATCCTTTGTCTGCGCAGGAAGCTATAGATTACAGCGCCCTGATTCCAAACGACAACCGACAACTAGAAAGAGACAAATGACACTGTGAGTAGAAATGTTCTTTAGGCTACTGGTACAACTTAATATGCGCTTTTAAGCTGATTAACAGCATTATAAATTTTGAGTAGAAAGTACTAAATCTCCATTGTTCTGATTTATGACGCTTATCCCCCTTTTTATTCACCTTTAAATACATCTGCACGGTGCTGTCAAAGTACTTATCCTGAAATAGGCTGATGACGTTCATTGGTATATGGGTGGGGACTAACTGCCTTGGACATATCCCAGCCTTTTGTTTGGAGGGAATTTTTTGCAAGCATACATGAGTACATTTTCCTGCTCCTATAAATGGTTGTATGATTGTTTTTAACTAAATCCAAGCACTTGTCAAATATTGCTAAAACCATTTATCTGGCCGTAAACAGGCCCAAGACGTCATACTAGCCTTTCCTTAAGGTGGGGTTTTATCGCTTGGAACGTGTCCGGGCATTCGGTTTTATACTTTATAATAATTTTATTGGCTAGAAGCAGAGCAGGGCATGATAGATATTGTGTAGCATTTGGATAAGGCGCATACTTGCATAACAAAGGAGCTCTAAACTGGTAGTAGAGGATTCAAGAAGTTAAAAGGAAATGTCGATTCCCTGCAAAGGAGCCTTATGGGAACATGATTGAGAATGACGTCAGATTTGGCATTCCAATCTCGCTACCTGTAAGCCTATTTCTGGATATATTCTAAATGCAAACAAAGCTTTGCAGGAATGAATATTCCATGTGTATCACCGGGATGGAGGAAAACGTATGCGAAAGGCTCGAGATAAGGGAATATCGCTCTTTATAACGTAAATATTCTATGTAATTAAACGACCGTAAAAAAGGGAACAAAAAAAAAAAAAAAGAAAAAAAAAGAAAGAAGTCTCCTTGCATCTCCCGCTGTTAGCCGTACGGCTTATTTTACAGCAAACATACACAGAACACACTGTGCAGCGACGTTCTGTCAAAATAAGGAAATAAAACAAAGAAGAAGCTGTCGTTTTATACAAGCTTCAGCTAGAGTGGTTGGTTTCCTATTATTTCTTCAGAGTCCGAACTATTTACCCGATTATTAACGGTTGAACCTCCGAATTATATTCACGACCCAAACACTGAGTCGTGACTTATTAGTTTCCTTCCGTTGCTTCAAAACTGTAAGACTGCGATAATCGGGGGGAATAACTAAATATCAGCTACCAACATATAGCATGAATCACGTATACGGGATACTAAGAAAGATTTTTGGACTGATCATTCTCTGGCTACATTCCACTATAGGAGAAACAAAGTTTGGACTCACGGAAAAGGTGTGCAGGTGGGTATCTTCCTCTCTTAGAAAAAGAAAAGCTAGTCTATGAAGTGTAAGTACAGGGCGCATGGTGATAGGGAGTGGCACCTCTAAATTTTTTACCTAACCTTTAAAATTATCCCAAATATCGCCTACGCTGTAGATTACTGGGAGTGGGGTGAGATGTCTTTAAGGGGCGATTTAATCTCATATATTGGGGGCATGTCGACCTCTATCCTCCGGGATCACCGCCCATGACTTCCACACATTCATTCATGCAGGTAAGGCCTAAGTAGTTACAGAGCTATAGAACAAGCTCTCCGAGTCAAGGGTGGCGATTTGTGTTAAACATGGGGGTTTGAAAATTTACCTATATGTATACGTATATGTATATATATACATATATACATCTATGCGTAGTATACATACCTACATTTATATTTATACGTATACAAATTTACCCATGTGTACGCGTAAACCTATTTGGAGGTATTTTAAGGACCTCGCGTGGTTGAACGTCCCTTAGGTTCTTGGACGGTCCTGTCGAGCATGCATCTATTGTGTCACAATTACTAGTAGTATCTTTGGTCATGTTTTGAGCGAATGCTGTAATTATACTTACTGCCAGTGTGATGGGCCACCCCGGTTGCCGCAAAATATGAGATTACCATAGTGAGAGTCACGAGTATGTACCATTCGCTGCCTCGGTAGAATTACAGTGATCTTAGCAGGAGTTGCATATATTAAATCCCTGATGATCATATGTAGAGATATCATGATTTTAACTTCATTGATTGTTTAGCCGTTATAAAATTATCCTGAAAAATGGAGTCAACCGCGTGTAGTGACCCGTAACGGTAAAAAGATAAAGAGACTTAAGACATTTGGTAACAGTCTGTGCTAATAGTCCCAGTACACGGATCACATAATTTGCTGTATGGTATAAGTGCATATTAACATGACTGGACTGGCTAGCAGGAATAAACTGCAGTCTGGAGTCGTAAGTCAAGGTATGTTAAAAGAAAAGTCTAAACCCAAATTTATTTTTGATAAAATACATTCTGGTGAAATTTTCATTCAACTCCCATGTTCGGTTCTCAAGATATTAGCAACTGAAGTTATCACATTTTCTACCAGAAGTCAACTTGTAGCAAACACGTGTGATGTCATGGCTTCACACTGAGGACCAATGTTTTGCATTTCTTTGTTTTTCATCTTATTGTTTTGACCTTGGATTGATTAGGGTTGCTAGTCGTGCTTCTAAGGCATGTAAAATTTTAAGAATTCCACTGCTCATGATTCATTTATGGTATGAATATTTTAGAGTTGTGTTGTATGAAATTGGACTAAATTTTAAAGAAAAACAAAACATTGCCCTTCAGTGTGAAGCAATGACATCACACCTGCTCGCTTCAAGTTAACTTTTGGTTGAAAATGTGTCAATTTCAATTGGAGTTTAATATTTTATACGGATAAAATTACTTGTGTTCGAATATATTAGGAATTTAATGTAATCCTTTATTAGCTCCGAACGTGCTGAAGTATCTCTGAAGTGATAGGGCTGTAAATGATTCCATTGTCGTAAAGACATAAAACACGGTGAACTCGCTTTATCCATGCTACAGATATAAATGTCAATTACGGTAACGCGCCTGTTGGCACCTCTGAATGGAATCAATCCTCACCCCTTGACTCATTTTTGTTTTAGTTTCCGTAATATGTTTTCTCCCTGAACCATCTACCTCCAGCCTTCCTTCCGCATCTGTACAGGTCCTTAACCAGACAAGGTACTGAAAAGGGCGAGACTGCTTCTAGGGGGACTCGGATATAATACCCAGGCGGGGTGAGAGGGAGAGATGTCACAGTGCTAAGAGATATTATGGCAAACCGATTTTAATTGTACTACGAGCGTACCTCTGTGTTAGGTTTGGATTTCATGTAGCCTTATAGCTAGACGTATCCCCCAGTCACAAAAACCGTAATGACAGGGTATTTGAATCAAATTTTCTTGAAAAACACAACATTTTAAAACTTTCTTCAGTGAAAACCTCAGTTGTCGATTTTTTCAATATAAACCCAAACTTCGTAATGTTTCTAATAATAATATCTTAAATTTTGACACGAAAATAGAGCGAGTTGTGAGTTTTGCATTTACCATCATTTCGGCGACCTCTTCGGGGCTTCCGGTTGGCGCTCTTCCGTCGGAGAGCTTGGCCCCAAGCCCGTAGCCAGACAAAGTACTGAAGGGGGCGAAATGGTTTCTAGAAGGTGAAAAATTTTTAGAGGGGCTAAATGTCTAAAAATGTATTGAGTCAAAATTCAATGGCAACTTGAAACTTTCTATAGGGGGCGAAAAAAAACTTCAAGGGGCAGAGCCCCTTTAATCCCCCTTAGCTACCGGTCTTTTGGCCCCTCGTGGGGTAATCCGCGCTACCCCTGTCCATAAACTACATTGTTGTTAGAATCTACATACATTTATTTGAGCAGAACATGTATCAGAACTTTGCTTCTAGGCGTGAAAACTAATATCGAGCCTAATCGAATCCGAAGTTAACACAATCTGACACCAGCTGACCAAGAAGCCAGCGACACTGACGAAGACCCTAAGCAGACTTTTAACTAGGTGTATCGATTTTAATTAGTATTTTCGAATACTTTCCATCCCATGTGTAAATTCGTATACCCCGTTTTTAAGTTAAAAGTTAAATTCAGTTTTTTTGTTAGAGGGTTACTTCATCCAATAATTCTGGCCAAATTTGTACTGAATTCCTATTTATTTGAAACTCCAAAACGGAAAAAATGCATTTTCAAACTTATACAGTCCTAAGTCATTATGTAAGTACAAAAATAACTGTCAATGACATAAAACTGCACAAGTCCTTATACGACAGTTTTGACCATAGACGTAGGAAGCTGTTCAAGACTGGGGGGCTGAACCTTGTTTAGGATCGCGTCCTAGGGAGGGGTCTGAGGGGAGGGGTGTCCCCCTCCCCTTTGGAAATTTTTTTGATATTTTAGGGTCCTTAGATGCCATTTGGTGCATCATTTTGGAAAAATTTTAAGGTAAATTAATGCACATTTTTGACATTTCTTAGTCCTTTGGAAAATTTTTTGATATTTTAGGGTCCTAAGTTGCAATTTGGTGCATCATTCTGGGAAAATTTTATGGTTAATCAATGCAATTTTTTTACTTTTCTTACTCCTTTGGAAAATTTTTTAATATTTGAGCGTCCCCAGATGCAATTTGGTGCATCATTTTTTTTTAAATATTTAGGTACATTAATGCACATTTTTGACATTTCTTAGTCCTTTGGAAATTTTTTTGGATATTTCAGGGTCCTAAGTTGCGATTTGGTGCATCATTTTGGAAAAATTTCATGGTTAATTACTGCAAAATTTTGACATTTTTTAGTCTTTCGGAAAATTGTGTGATATTTGTGGGTCCCAAGATGCAATTTGGTGCATTATTAGACAAATTTAAAGGTAAATCCCTGCTGCAGTTATCTCTTGGTGTTGGCGCCCTTCAATATAAAAAAAAATACATGTGAAATGTCGGGGAAATTTAGTATTGTTGGACGAGATAGTATATAGGACGTCTCGAGTGCCTGCAATATTTCCTCCATTTTGCAAATAGTACTAAATGTTTCAGATTAGAAAGCGAATGGTCTATACAGACTGCACTGTATACTACAATGCTGTTATTTGTACCAGTACAGGTGACCTGCCCGTTGCATCACGCGCTGGGGTTCAATAAGTTACACTACCTGATCATAAGTTGGGCGTACAATCTCTCATAGCTTACGTAGACTGCTGCATGCTCCATCAATACTAAATTTCCACCCCATTTCCGATGTAATTGTTTAAATTTTGTTAGAAGACTGCAGCAGATAACTGCAGTAGATAACTGTGGTAGGAAGTCCTAGCATATGACAGTAGTCTACGTATTGTCACATAACGAGAGAGGAAACAAGATGCCATTACATGACAGTGTCATATGTTACGTAATAACTTATTATTATTTGACAGTAAAATATTCTTGGGCATTATTTGACGTTGTTGTAACTGTCAGATGAGTTGTGCAGTTTTATGTCATTATATCACAGTTAGTATTGTACGTAAATAATGACTAAGGACTATACTAATGACTAAGGACTATACAATTTTTACTGCATTTTTGTCCATTTTGGTTTCCATATTTGTGATTCAGTCTCGAGAAACCAGCATATCATATTTCAACCCAAAGTGAACTCGAAACAAGCGCACATCCTAACCTGACATTTGTCGGCATTGCTATCATTGTTTTCCTCTAAACTTTACGGCCACTTTTCTCCTTAGTAATCTAGTGTTTACTTGACATGATTACATGAAAGGTAAGTTGATTTCGGACACTTTATTTCCCTTTTAACTTAAATTCCCATATCCACATCTATTTCAAGGTGCTAAGCAGCAGAACAATGAAAATCACAATCGAATCGAATAAAAATTTCACCATAATGCATAAATTTAGATCCTCTTTCACGTGGAAAAGGTAACGTTTTGTGCAAATTATTCATTGAAAACTATTTACCTTGTTCTTCCTTTTTTCAGAAGACTCTAACCCATGTCCAAGTTTGGAACAATTGCTGAAAATGGTATGGATCCCTTACCTCATACTAAATATTGGATAACTTCATTTTGTTTCATCATGACGCTAAGGCAGAGCAGAATATATAGGGGTCTGTCTGGGAACTCAATTACAAACCACTTTCTCTTTGGATTAGTAGTACTATCACTACCAATTATCTTGTTTATGACAAACCACCTAATCCGGGTAAGCTCTCGCCCAAACAGTCGCACTAGCCGAGAGTACCTGGTAAACTGGAAGCCCTCGCTTAATGATACCAACGTATCTTTTTTACTGAAGGAACACGGAATTGTCAATCGCCCTCTGGTTTTTATTCCATTTCGTCACACTGGAGGCGATTTTTTTAGTTTTGCGGTAAAGCAAATCATATCCGACCAACATTTATATGTTAAAGTTTTTGACTTAACAAAAAGTGGTAAGGGTACTGCTTCGAAGAAGGTACAGCAAGAGACTAGAATTCAAAAAATCTTGAGAGACGAAAGAAAAGACCAACTTATCTTTATTGAAAGCAACGTTATTAATCTCAATATTCAAACATTTGGCAAAGAACCTCTGCTTGTTAGCATTATTCGGGACCCATTTGAGGTACTTCTTTCATGCTATCACCAAAAGAAATATGGCAAAAGTTTGTATCAATCCTTTGACACTTTAAACACTTCTGAGTTCAAAGAACGGTTGGAAAATTTAACACATTCGTTAGAAAAATGTGTTTTGCGAAATAAACATTGCACGAAAGGCATGCTTGGGTCTTTGTCGATGGTGAAGTCTTTTAGTGGTATGCCACTTTCGACTCGTGCATCTAAACGAGACTGGGCCAATAAGGCGATGCCAAGAGCAAAGAAAAACATAGCTTCTAATCGTATCGTTGTTGGCATTATGGAAGATTTCCATAATTTACCATTCATGCTTGAAAGAATAGCTCCCAAAGTTTGCAAGAATCTGTGGTATTTTTTCGACATGCACCAGACGCCACCATGGGCTTCTACACCAGCAAATTTTTCTGACAGAGTCAAGGCTATTATAACAGAGAATGACTTGGATATGCTCCTTGAACATCGTTTTTACAACTGGGTGAAAGCACGATATGACAGATCGAAAAAATTCGGATTTAACCTTTTCATAGAGTAATATTGGTGTACATTATGTTGATTGTTTCTTCAGAGAAGATTTTTCACTTTCAAGTCATAATGTCACACAACTTGTGCGAAACCACAGTAACAGGTGCAGGAGATCGAATCTAACCACTCGCCAAACATGCTTTCCTCTACCATTCAACTTCAACATGTTGTAAAAATACTGGACATGGAATTTGAGATGTATGAATGGTATACACTCACTTATTACAGTGCGCAATATTTTGACTTATTTTGTTGTCAATAGAAGGATTTTTTGGCCTAAAATTGCGTTTTAGCATCTAAAGTGACTAGAATGTTAAACTTGGGGATCATTTGTCAATAAGTACCAGCACACTACATACACCGATACTAAGGATGAAGACGTGACCTCGGCGGTAGTGACACTACGGGTTTTCAGCGAATTCTATATTCAGTTGTAACAGTCAGCGAAAAACAAAACTGCAATATGGATGGAATGTGACTGTGAGTGTTCTCAATGTTTTCATTACACGAGTCATATGCATATTAAACCAGGGGCTGCTATCCGTTTCTGCCCTAGACTAAAATCTACAGACATCTCACCATTGTACAACAGTAACCATGTAAATGTTTCTTATTATTTGCTTCACAATATGTTTCAGTCTCTTCACAATTCTTCATTTTCTCATGTGAGATTTCCAGAACGATGAATGATAAGCCGTGGATAACACCTGGTATTAAGAAATCGATTTATTATAAGAATGCGTTTTACCATAAATATATTAATAACCCTACTTCTATGTTTAGGGAAAAGCTGGTTGCATATCGCCGTATTCTTTATGTCATTATCAGATTCACACGGTCACCCTACTATCACTCTATGTTAACAACTAGACATACTTCTTCAAAAGCAATGCACTTTGATGAATGGCCTCATCAAAGGTAAAACGAATCGTCAGCCTAAAGTTGTTCAGCATATCTTACACAACGCATGGGTGAAAACTTTCCCATAATGTTGATATTACTAACGCATTTAATGATAACTTCTTGACAGGTGGTGAAAAACTTAGCAATACCAAGGGCGGACTGGGGAGGAAATTCCTATACCAGGAAATCTGAGCCATAAGGGGGCCCCAGACGCACGTGATTAAAACAACCAAAATCGTAGTTAGCATGCAATGGCAGCCAGTGGAGCCGCCAGAGGTTGGTGGTTGGGAGACACTATAGAAGATGATGCTTTAAGCCCACCCCAGATACACCCAGAAAGACTAAATTGTGCATACTTGTTTGCACGCGCAGCGAATCCTTCCTTTGTCACCATATGCCAGTGACATCCAGGGGAAGGGGTGTCACTCCCTTTTGAGAAATGTTTGTTCATTTAACAGTTTAAGATGGCTTAGACGCAAAATGGTGCTATCTTTGACAAATTTTTGAACTGATCATATATTGGAAAACTTTCACAATTAAGGGAATTCTTCCTTTAGAGTGACTGGAAAGGAAAGGTGTGTTGCCTTAGTGGAGGGATAATCACTCTTTTCCTTGAAAAAATTTTCGTTGATGTAAGGTAGCTTTAAATGCAAAATGCAAAACTAGTACCTTTCCAAATATGCTGTATTATGCTACTCATGATGTTACGATGCTCTAAGATTCCCTACCGATGCGGAGTCCTTGCAAAGATTGAAGATGTACTTTTGTCGTTAAAGTGCTTTGGTCAGAATATTGTATAATTGCCCCCATAATGGCTATAAGATATGGAGTCTGTATATTGTGACGAATGCGAGCGAAGCGGGCCTGAATTTTGCGTTAAAACATTTCCATATCAGAAGTTGTGGGAAGACTTTGCACTGAGACACATCAAACTCTAAACAAAATACATTCGCAAAATTAGAGGACGAGTCTCCTGTCTAATAATTCATATAAGCTTTTTTATTTTCATTAACTATGTCTTACCCTGATTTTTACTACGTTGCATTCTTGCAATGCTCTGCTCCTCCATAATGACTCATATGCACACGGTGCACACGAACAATCAGTGTCATTGTAAAACCCTCACCGATGAATTTAAAAGTAACACTGTGACAACAATGCGGTGAGGCTGCACGCGCGCGGATCGCGCAAAAATTTTCATACGTTGTTGAAGGATAGGCCAGAATTTTGATAATTTAAGAGCAACTTAAAATAAACATTGATTGAAATCTTTTCATCATTTAGTCAGAAACACATCTCACCCTACCACTACAGGCATCTATAGTTAAATCGCCTTTGTGGCTCGTTTTAAAATTTTCCCGAAAATTTTCGGAAATTTATTGGGGGCGGGTCCACCCTTCCGTGCCGGCGCCACTCCGGGCAGCTCCCTCGCCTCATAGTCTACTTACTTTGATAGTTAACAAAGTTTTCAAATAACTTAAAATCTACCTTTTGTCTTCATTAAAAGATTATTTTATAGCTATTTGTTGCCACCGTCCCCAGTTGACATAAATTGCCAAAATCTAATCCCTTGAGCCTTCCATGGTCTATGGTGTTTCTTGCTGGCATCAGATGCTTCAACAATAGGAAAAACTAAACTTATTAAACCAATAAAAGACCTGAATAAACATTTGAATTCTTAGTTAAATTGGGAATGATGTCATCAACTGAAATGCCCTCAAAACGATCTTTTGCCGATACTCGTTAGCAAAAATGCTTCTAGATTTTCGTCAGAGTGATTACATCGAAGTCTTGTCTCCACGATTTTCAGTTTGCTAATAATTCTCTTTCACAACTCACCTGAGAGGATAAGAGAGTTAAATAATACTTATAGGCTTCGAAAAGAGAGGTGTAGGCAGATACAAGGAGTCCATACCTTTACAAATTCCCGTAACAGCAGGTAAAACAGTTTCTGCAGGCATCAGGTGCTCTTTTTAAGGGAAGAGCACGCAAATGCAAAATGTCTACAACGGCTTTTCTCGTGCAGAATGAGCGAAAAAAAAAAACGTGTCAATAGCTTTGTCCTTGTGCGATTAATTATTTTAATGTTTTGGCATGTATTTTGGACGCAAATCGTACTTTTTGGATTCGATTTCACGTTCCGTTTGTCTAGAGAGCCCAGCTAAAGGGGCGCCAGAACTATAGGTCACCAAGTTTATTAGTTAATCCAGCCCCCAAAATTGCTGGTTAGACTTATGGTATATGACGGAAGGGGCCCCAAAAGGGGTGGGGCCCGGGAAATCGGTGGGCCAGTCCGCCCCTGAGCGATACCATCCATTCTACCATTAGTCCCCTTTGTTATCTTTGTAATCCGGTTTTTCAGAGTATTTTCCTTACCCTCTGAGTGAAGTCCATAATTACATTATTGCTCTTACTCTAGGTAAAGCCCTTAGCTTGGATGGTATTCCCGCCAATCTTGTTAAGTCGGCCAAGCATGCAATAGCCCCAGCCCTGGTTCATATTTTCAAATGCTTACTTGACAGTGGTAGTTATCCTGAAGATTTAAAAATTGCAAAAGTTGTTCCTACTTTTAAGAAGGGAGATGATGGAACACCGGAAAAGTACAGACTAATAAGCCTATCACCTTGTATTGATAAACTTTTGGGAAGGGGTTTTGGAAAACGCTTCAGACACTTTCTTAACTGCAGTAACAATTGATTCTATGACTACCAATTTGGTTTTAGGGAGGGTCATTCTACTAATTTTGCTTTGCTTGAAATAGTCAACTCTATTCCCTCACAACTAGATATGGTAAATGTACTGGGTTTATATTTAGATCTTAAGAATGCTTTTGATACTATATGGATCATTCTATTTTATTAGACAAATTTCGTCATTATGGTATTCTTTCAAGAGCTCATAGCATTATTTCATCTTACTTAAAAAACCGTAAACAGTGTGTTTATGTCAATAATACCTTCTCTAGTTATTCAGAAGTTCCCACTTGAGTTTCTCAAGGTTTTGATCTTGGACCTTTACTATTCTCTTTTACGTTAATGATATAAGCAATACTGTTCCTGATACTTGTACCCATCTGCTTGTTGATCATACGAATATCATCCTATCCAATAGAACTTGTGCCGGTTTAATCCAAAAAATGTGTTCATACTTAAGAAAACTTTATGATTGGTTTGACTCTAATAAGCTCACAATGCATTTGGGTAAAACCACTTTCTCCATATTTTCATTCTAGTAGTAAAGTACACTCATGTTGTAACAGTTTTGTTTTTTAAGGATAGTACCATTAATAAGTCTTCTTGCACCAAGTAGAGGACGGTTTAATTATTGACGATAACCTAGCTGTCTTGGGTAGAACATACTCCCCAAGAAAAATTCTTTACATTTATACTATGCCATTGTTTTGCTAATTACTTTGTTGAAATTTATGGTACCGCAAAAGCATCAATTCTTAACCCTTTTCAAGTTCTTCAAAATAAGCTACTCATGCAAGTTAAAAAGTGGTAAACCAAGACACCACCCCACCAAGCAGCTGGATCTCGGGTATAAATTATTTATGTTAAGGGACATCCAGTTTTACTGTGTGTGTCAAATAGTCTATAGATATTGCAATAATGTGCTACCTAATGCAATTTCCATTGTCATTTTTCCTCAACATAACTCAATGCAGAATAGGCCAACAACTGTAAACACCCGTAACAAAGATCTCTTTACGGTGTCTCTTCATAATACACCACATGGTAGCTTGTTTTTTAATCTTTTTTGTTACCATTTATGGCAAGACATACCGCGCGACGTAAAATCATCCAAATCCTTAAACATTTGCCAAAATAGAGTAAAACATTATATCCTTAATAGGTAACTTGTTTATTGCGCAGTGAAACTGAATTAACATAGGTATACCTTTCTTCAGATAATTCCTTCAACATTTATGCCTCCCAATATATTACTTTTCTTATTGTTATTTAGGTCACTAACCCAGTTAACAGGTTCCTATTTTTCTAGTGTCTTTCAGGTGATATTTTGCTAATTTTTATGTATATCAATGTTGTTTACACACTGTTTTTGAAATCATTTGTGAAATAAATTTGAATTGAATTCAATTGGATTGAGATAGCTCGCCAAAACATCATTTGAAGTGAGGTTTGCGCATTCAAGGTCACCTATAATCATTCATTTCTGGTGAGCACCCAAAAGGTACAAGGATAGAATTTTTTGCCTATGTGATTGTTACAACGTCTCAACATATATGCAACTTCTACGTAGTTCTACACGTAGTCCACACGTTTGTATAATGGATCATCCAAAATAGCAGCTGGGAAACGTTAGTTTAAAACAAGAAAAAGAACCGAGTTACTCTGTGACCGATACTTTATGTACACAGATTTCTTGTTGCCAGAGCAATACGTTTGACTTCTAAATGGCCGTACTTGGAAGCAGGATACATTAGTAGACGGGGATCAAGAAATTTTCGGAGGGGGGGGGACGACCCCGTAGCTTAAGAGGGGGACAGGGATAGCCTTTAGGTACATTTTCACCTCTTAAAAAATTCAAAATTACCATTTTGCTAAAGAATTCTCAGTATTCCAAGTCTCTCAAGGAAATATATAGCCCCAACGAAAGCTATTTCAATCCCTTAATACCCTGTCTGGCTACGGGCCGAGGGTGATGGGTCATCTCAAATGCGTCCTGAAATACACCACAGGTTCACGAGGGGTGGAAAACCATCATTAAGGCCATTTGCGAAAGGGGGGGGGGGTTGGCTAGCTCCGGAAGCGCTTGCAAGATAACATATTAAGAAAAGCAACAAATTGGCTCCAGTTATTTGTTAAGGAACTTCTGCATCATATCATAAATTATGTCATATTATAAGTTATAAGTCATATTATAGGTTATAACGGGGACGGAGCACAGATGTCTGCAAGATAGCACCTGACGTGCATTCCTGGTCAAAAAAGAATATTTTCCTATTGCCAAGTATAAGGTTTGCAAATAACCAATGAAACAAATTACTTTTCTCAAAGTTCTCTAATTCTCTGACGGAGAGCAGAAGGGCCAAAAGACCAAAATTTGTAAATGGCACCGCTTTCTGAAACCCCATCCCCTTGGATACAGGCTTGGTATGTAGGAAAGCTCATGCCTTGCAGCAGTAGTGCATACAGGTTAAAGAGTAGGCCTAGTTAGGCCCAATACACGTCCGTCGATCGTGCGAGGAAATACCCAGACCATTACGGAAACCTGGAACCCCGACCTCCTCGTACCAAGTCGCGTCGGCCTGCTGAATACGAAAAAGAGCTCTAAGCTGGACCCATAAATCCGCCCACGTGGCATAGAAAGTAGTATGCGGTATGCAGTAAATCCACGGGACGGCTGGTGCGTTTTACTAAGGTGCGTTCACACCAAAATCGAAATGTGCTTGCGTTTTGCGGGGAGGTAATCGCAAAACAATTGGCTTGTACGGATTTCTATGGAACTGTTCACACCAAAATCGCGTTGTGAAAAGCGTTTTGGAGGAATCGCGCGATTCCCGCATCGATCAATCTCTGACTGATTCAAAGCGGGAATTGTGCGGTTTTGTTTAGAGAACAGTGACAGTTCACCATACACTAGGGTTCTTGACCCACATGTGTTTGGATTTTTCATTGTTGTGCTGTGCAGACTGCAGAGCATGATGTCTGAGAAGGATGTTGAAGAGCTAAATGTTTGAGAGTCGAAGCTAAAAGAAAATTCCGAATTTTTCGTGACAAAATTAGTTCTAATTAGTAATGCAATGGTTTTTAGGCTTTACATATAAAGTGAAATAGCCAAACAAATCTTGATTTGTTAAGTTAGGCTAGTGCAAAGTAGTATCTCTATTCCTACACTGTATGATTTGTTGTATAATTTTGCAGGGTGGCTTTTTTGGAGGGAAAATCAAATAAATTTCAGTTTCAGGACGAAATGAGTCGCACCCTAAAGTTTTGGTCCAAGGGCTGTAATTCAATGACGTAGATGGGGATCTAGGGGCAAATACAGGGGCCAAGGGTAGAAGCTTCACAAAATTACGAGCATTAGAATGAAGTATTTCAGTATCTTAAAATGGCATTGAACAGTTAAACAGAGCTATGCAACAAACAACACCCCCTACCCCCAACTACGACCAATATTTTCCCCTTTTTTACAAATGTCAACTTTGGATTTTTGATGATGTTGGATCGAGCTTCTTGGACGTATGGAACTTTGGTTATTTCATTAAAACTTTGACATAAATATTGTTCTTAAGTTGTCCAATGAGAAGAAAGGCGTATACAGTAACGATTATCTTAGTACTGTCAAAGAGTGTGTCACGCTAATGCGCGACGAAAAAAAAAATCACACTTTAAAAATGCTAAAGGTGTTATCTCATTTTGCATTACAAACAGTATCCATATCGTCTTTTTCCCTTCCCATTTGACTTATCAGTTGTTGATTTGTGAATTTTGTATACCAGAACATAGTTTAAATTCCTTTTTTTAATTATTGATATATTTTTGGCCTGTACAAGTACAAAAAGAGCCAGCAAATGTCCCACATCATCCTCCAAGTAGGCTATTTTACAAGTGGCTATCAAAAGCCCGCTGCGGGAACCGTTCCGTTTTCACAGGAATCCCATCTACCAGTGTCAACGTAAAATAACGATTATTTCTTAAACAGTGTAGAAAAGAAATGCCAATTTTTATGTCACTTCTTATTGACCTATTTCGAGGTTATTGAGAGAGAAGAGTCAATCGTATGTACTGGCCCGTAACGATAAAAAATGCCCAATTGTGACAGAGGCGGGAAGAGAGATTGTAGCTCCTGCAGTACACAGATCACCTAATTTGTTGTGGTATCGGTGTTGAATTGGACCAGGAAGTATAACTTATTGAACTGCCAAGCGGGGATAAACCAACGTGTCAGTCGAGGTAATGGTAATTAGATCCGTTAATGGTGCACATGGGGATATCAGTTCAACTTGCCACCTGAGACACCACCAGGATCGTTCCAGGCCTTTACAAGATCAACACCATGTAGTGGTTGTGGTAAGTACGATCATATTCGTGCACACTGTTTTGCAAAAAGCTCAACATGCAGAAATTGTGGTAAGTTAGGGCATATTTCCAGTGTTTGTCTTTCTGTACGACAAGGGATTTACTGTAACCGGGCAGGTCTACACTAGCAAATTAAAGCCTTCCCATAAGAAGAGAAGAAAACGAACCTCAAAAGGTACTGTCATTAAAGGAGTTTACTATATGGGAGGGCAACCAGTTACAACTGATTCTCAGTGTTGCAAGGAACTGTGTCATGCAGACTTTGAAGAGAAAACTGTAGCATACCTTGTTGAAAGTGTCGACAGATTGATAGCCCCCTCCCCCCTGGAAAGAATTTGGTATAATTTACTGTTAACGGTCGCCAAAAAAAGCATTAGTGGACACTGGGGCTACATTGTCTTGCATTTCATCAAGGTTTTTGAATTCTTCTGTCCTCACAACATATCTCAGTCAAGCTTCATTTAAGCAGATAGGGGGTGTTTGTGGTGAGACCTATGCAGTGTTGGGCACTGTGGAGTTACCTTGATCCATTAATCATCTAATAGTGCACCACAAATTCCATTTCTTTCAGAGATTGCACCAGGATATCATTCTTGGCCTTGACTTTTTTGGAACGAAACAATGTGCAAGTAGATTTACAAGCTTAAACGCTTTCTCTTCAGAGTGGTCTGACCTCGATATCTTTCATTAACCATAGAAAGAGTCGTGGCTCTATTTTAAATACTTCGTCCAGTGTTGTAATACCACCTCGAAGTGAGGTTATTATGTCAGTTAACATCTCTAAAGGTTTTTCTGCAAATCAAGGTAATCTTGAACCATTAAGTTCATTAATATCAAAACATCAACTGCAACAATCAAAATGTCTTGCCAATGTTGAAAGTGGCAAGGCAGTCTACCAAGTTCTTAACCCAACAAATGGCACAGTTTTCTTACCACAAAATCACCGCATTACAACCATAAATCATATTGATGGTATGGAAGAAATCTTGGAAGGCAATGTTGACTCAGAACAGAGTTTATTCAAGTTGCCAGGGATTTAGGGGTTGAATTAAAGGTTGACACGTGGTCTGAGCAACAAAGGAAGCAAATTTTACAACTCATTGAGAGAAAAAGACATGCTTTTGCCAAAGACATAACAGAGCTAGGGGAAACCCAGGTTTGCAAACATAAGGTAGATACAGGCCAGGCAGCACCTATCAGACAACGCTTTTATAGTACATCCCCAGCTACCAAACTGGAAATTGAAAGGCAGGTAGAGGAAATGCTAGACAGTGGAATTATTGATCCAAGTACTTCTGAATGGCGAAGTCCAGTTGTCTTGTTCTTCTGAATGGCAAAGTCCAGCTGGTTCATACCGCTTAGCGGTCGACTATCGCAAATTGAATGCTGTTACCAAACCTATGAGCTTTCCTTTGCCGAGATAAAAAGATGTTTTTGATTCACTTGGTGAAAACCAACCAAGTATTTTTTCAGTGCTGGACTTAACCTCTGGGTTTTGGCAAATTCCCCTTGACCCTGACACCACAATTAAGTCAGCTTTCACAACACATCATAAGGTTTTTCAGTGGGATAAGTTACCCTTTGTGCTGGTGAATTCTTCGGCGTCCTTACAGCTTGTAATGTCTGAGGTGCTGCGAGGTGCTGCAAGGTCTGAATTGAAAATCAGTTTAAGTCTATGTTGATGACATCTTGATTTTTAGTAAGTCTTTTGAGGAACACGTAGCCCATCTTCAGGAAGTATCTGGTACACTTAGCCAAGCTGGACATAAATTACAACCATCCAAATGTGTCTCTGGTGCATCCAGTGTGAATTATCTAGGACATGTCATTGATAAAGATGGGGTACATGTTGACCAACAGAAAAACAAAGTCATAGATGAATTTCCCATTCCATTCAATACGTCTGAAGTCAAGGGTTTCCTAGGACTGTGTAATTATTACAGAAGTTTTATACGCGGGTTTGCTGAAATTGCAGCACCCCTTAACCACTTACTTAAGAAAGACAGGCCATTCTTATGGTCTGAAGAGTATAATAATGCCCTTTTGCGGCTTAAATATTGTCTTACTTTCGCACAAATTCTTGCTTATCTCAATTTGGACCGATCATTTGTTCTTGTTCTTTCAACTGATGCCTCAGGGTCAGCAATAGGTTATATTTTAGGGTAGACTGATGACCAAAATAGGGAACGGGTCATTGCTTATGGTGGTAGGTCTCTGAAAGACAATGAAAAGAAATGGTCAATCCCAGGTAACACAAAACGTCACAGTGGTGTAATAAAACGTTTTATAACACCACTTTACACGTTTTAAAATCGTTTTGTGTTACTGGGCATATCAGAATGGGAATTTTTTGCCCTGGTTGAAGGGATAAGAGTGTTCCATCCATGTTTACCTAATAATCATTTTACTGTATTTATTATTTTATTAGCATTCTGATGTTTTCTACCAGCCTTGTGTTCGATGTCAAACTAATAACCCTGAAGAAGCAAAGCCCATCTACCTAAACGACCTGTTGATTCCTTGATAGATTGCAACCAAGTTAATGCAATATGGTCCGTAGTTAGTTAGATGAGGTTTAACGGCCCAGTTTACAACCAACTGGTTCAAGTCGAGCCGGCCACGGCCTTTTTTCCAGTTGTGGCTCACTGGCTTGTTTTACCTTACTCCATTGCTTATGCGGAACATCACGCACAACGGCAGAAGGTTCCATTTATAAAGTCTTTGGTATGACTCGACCTGGGAATCGAACCCGGGCCTTCCGCGTGAGAGGCGGATGCTCTACTGCTAGACCAAACACGCGGTCTCGAAAGCTAAAAGAAATTATCATCATGCCAATGCTCCCTTGAAGAGCATGCCCCTCAGTGGGGTGTTTGAAAGATGGCACAGCATGGATATTTTAGGTCCATTGCAGCCCACCTCTGAGGGTTACAAGTACATTCTGTTGGTAGTAGGCAGTTTTTCTAGGTGGCCAGAAGCCTTCCCTCTCAAAACTCAGGAGGCGACAGAAATTGCCATGGTTTTATATCGGGAAATATTCACAAGTTATGGTGCCCCTAAAGTGTTGGTGTCTGTCAGAGGGCAGAAGTTTCTTTTAAAGGTGGTGAAGGCTTTGTGTGAATTACTTAATGTGTTACATCACCGTACTAGTCCTTATCACCCTCAGACAAATTCTGCATGTGAGCGATTGAATTCTACTCTTGCTCAATTTCTTAGGGCATTTTGTGGTCAGAAGTTAGATTTATGGCCTCACTTTTTACCTGGCATCTTGATGGCATATTGTATGACTCCTGCAACACAGTCCACTATGTTTTCACCTTATACTTTGCTTTTTAAGCATGAGATGTGTACTCCTCTGGATACAGTTTTAATTCCCAAACATGGTCTTGGGGAAAATAGAGCCAATTTTGCGAAGCCTTGAACACTTCAGCGAGGTTGACGAAGATAATGACAAGCAAGCGCAGAGCCGTCAAAAGGCTGCCTATGACAAGAAGGTTAAGGAACCCAGTTATTTAACAGGCCAGCGTGAATGGCTCTTTTGGGCCAAGGACTCAAAAGGCCAAAGCTCTAAGCTATGGCAAAAATGAATGGGTCCCTGCTATGTCATAGTTAGGTCCCAACTTTACTGCAAAACTGCGCAGGTATTCCGACAATAAAGAGGTGAAATCCCTTGTGCATTTTAATAGGCTAAAACCATACTTTGATCCCAAGGATCAACCAATCACCCCTCCTGAAAACCTCCCCAATATTTCGGGTGATTTGGACAGTGATGAGATTTCGGAAGAACCCCACTCTCCCCCTTCCCATATCCTGTCATCTTCCGGCTCTGATCACTTGCAAGGGGCGCACCAAACACCTTCCAGTGAGCCTTCACATGTCTGGCGTACAGCTAAGCGTTTATTAACTTCTCAACAGTATAATGGTCAAATGTACTACAGAGTTCAGCGGGTTAATTCAAAACTCAGTGCGTGGGAATTGGCTGAAAATGTTTCGGATGCACTAATCAGGTAATTTCATGTTTCTCGCGCTGCATCTGGAAAGAAACGCAAACTACCACTGCAAGCTCATCACAAGTTTTTCACCCAAATGTTGTTTCTTCCAGGGTGTCATTGTATTTTCAATACAATGTTTTGATGCCATCAGTTCTTCATATACTTTTGTGTCATTCATTGTCGGGTCTTATTTTAAATTGTACATACTGTACTTAACCTATGTTTCATCCTTGCAACAATGAGCTTCATGCCAGAGTGTGCACAATTTATCGTACTTGCCAAGTAGGTTTTGTTGAGACTATCATGCATATGTTTTATTTTATGTCTTATATCTTCCTAGTATTCTCTGATCACCTTCCAATTTTTATGAAGTCTGGGAACCAGACTTGGGTACCCGGAGGGCACTTATCACAGCTGGGCCCTGTTTGATAAAGAGTTACGATTGATCTTAAGTTTGATCTGTCATGCAATCGTCCTATTGAAATCAAACTTAAGATCGATCTTAAACCTTTATGAAACAGGGCCCAGCTCTGTGTTCTTACAAGTGTTTGCCAGATGCTCGTCTTTTACCTACCAGAGGCTTACCTGTTGATATCGAAGTACTTACCTGACTAGAATAACTTGGGTGTTAGCTAAGTAGCAATGCACCTCACAATCCTTAGCTCCGATTGTGTTGAAGTGTCTCTTAAGTGAAGTGAAGTGTTCTTGTACCGATATTGCAAGTACTATCCGATATTACCGTCACCGATATTTCAGTCCTGACCATTTACCGATACTGATCCGATTCCGATATTTGAGAAATGAGCATTCTGCATACTGACTAACCATAGACCACCGGGTACCACCACCTAAATGTCATTTCATCTTGATGAGGCATAATATTGGAACTTGCATTAAAAAGAACTACAATATTGTACTATTTCCACTACATGTAAGGCCGATAAACATCGGTTGGATCATATCGGCAATTAGGGTAAATTTTACCGATACTGATACTGGACGAAAAATTGGGAAAATCGATATCGGCCGATACGATGGTGAATACCGATTATCGGCCCAACAATAGCGTAAAGAGATTAAGCACCGGGTTCTTAAAATCGATCTCACTACGCTAAAATATATAAAGTAAATTAGGGCGCCTATTACACCTCTCAATTGTGTCACCTCTCTGTCTTGAGCATTATGATTCAGCTACCATAAATGCTTACTCACTGCAACGGCGTAACGATGAGCCTGGGGGGCCCTTGCTGCTGAGCCCTCTATCAGGAGGTCCAGTGCGACTGCAAGAGGTTGGTGATTAGGGGAGGTACTATTGAAGATTGTACTTTAAACCTACCCCAGATTCAACTAGCCAGAAGGTCGGTGTAAATTGTGCATATTCGAGAAATTTAAGTAAATTTAAGATGGCTAAGATGCAAAATGATGACAAAGTGGTGTCCAAGTGGTGGGGTAACAACTCCCCCCCCCCCCTTGAAAAATTCTTGTTAAGGTGAGGTGGTTTTAGGTTTCAGGTATTTTATAGGCAAATCTTTCAATTAATTACAACATATCATTATTTAGTGATGTGTTGGCTGTGGCATGGCACTCGTTATACAAAAGGGGTACAACGACAAAACATACTGTGAGTGATACCGTATATGCTACTAATGACATTACATTGCTGAAAGATTCTCTACTGATGCGGAGTCCTTGAAGATGTCGTAAACTGAGAAAAGTGTTTAAGTAAGTACTGTATTAGTGCCGCAACAATGGTTAAACGAAATGAAGTGTATTGCGATGAATGCACGCGAAGCGTGCCGAAAATTTGCATTGAAAACGTTCCCCTCACAAAATTTGCATGCAGACTAGCACTAGGAAACTTTAAAGTCCTATAATGCATCAGCCAGTTAAAAGGTGAGTCTTACCCTGAATTGCACTACTTTGCATTCTTGCAATGCCCTGCGCCTCCATAATGACTCCAATGCACAAGAACCATCGGTGTTATTGTAGAACCCTCACCTTTGAATAATGCGAATATGTTTGTAACGGTATTGATATTAAACACAGCCATACGGAAGGGCTGCACGCGTGGAGCGCGAGAAAATTTTCGCACTTTGAGGAGGATTTGTGAGTATTTTGATAGCTTGAGAACGACTTGTGATAAAAAAAATGATCAAAATAGATTCATCAGCCAGTCAGGAACCACACCTCACCTTAACCCACACAGAAATCTACAGCTTAAACGCCTTTAAGGCTCATTTCAAAAATTTTCGGGAAAATTTTCAAATGTGGATTGAGGGCACGTAATCCCATCCTCCTCCCGTGGTGGCTCCACAGAGGAGGTCCGAAGTCCAGGGATTTATGCAGGATCAATGCAGGGGCTTGGCTTAGAACATTGGAATAACCATTTAAACATTTTTTTCAGCTGACAAATATGTCAAAGTAACTGTTTACCGTGGAATGAGGAATTCTGTTTCCGGAAACATCTTACAAGTTGTATGAGTGAGAAACAACATAAGGTTCTGAAACATCTACTTACTGATATGTCCGATGAACTCAATGCTTATTTTCATTCCTGAAGCAAGGGATAATGCCGGTGCAATCTCAATTTCTTAGAGCTTGAATTTACTTTGCCTGGCTTTTTTCTGTACATCAGTGTCGGGGCCCTTTTTGATCGGGGGCCCGGCTAGCCTAATTTTTATTCCCAGGACGAATGGGGGTATATAGATTTTTTCATAATAGCTTAAATTTGTTTCTAAATCAAGGTTAGGTTCATGATTTAAGGTAAGGATTACGTAGACCAAGGATATTTGGCCTGTTCTTTCATAATCTTCTGTCAGAATTAGAGGAAAAAGTCGAAAAGCTATCATTTTGGAATTAGGGGTGTGGCCTATTTCCAAGAAGCTGATTCGTCCATTGGCAGGATTTGCCCCCATTCGTCCTGGGAAAAAATACGCCCCTGGCTCAGCACGGTCCGAGCCCATTGGAGTAACCCAGTAACACCGCCCACCCCCTCGACCGCGAGTCTGTCTATATGCAGACTCGATCGATTCCTAGGTCGAAGCTGGAATCCACTCAGTTTCGGGCATAAAATTACAGTCTAGTTCAGTGGTTCGCAACCTTTTTGAGGATGAGGGCCAAATGAAGAAGCTGGAAAGAGGTCGAGGGCTGCAGACGAGAATCTCAGGCTTGAAAAGAGGTGAATAACTGGAAAGAATGAAAACCATACTCAAAAGGTACTGGAACTATACCTCAGTACGGCAAACAGAGGCAGAGGTACGAAATTTTCATTCGAAGAGGTATCTTAAAAGGGCAATCTGCATTTTTGAAAGGTGCAATAGGAGCAACCCGATCTCGGCCCCACCATGGTTGGAGCCGAGGTCGGAAAAGTTTACCTTCCGGGCCCTCTACATTGCAGGAAATCGAACTTCTTCACCAAAAATTTGCCTCTTCAATCAGGGTGGTTCCAAGTGGCGGTCAAGCTCCCCTACGGAACTGTGAAAAGGATGGCAAACGCAAAAACTGGCGCGGGAAAGCACGCCGGAAATTTTTGGATTTCTATTCAAGAGGATACGACAATGGGTTTTTTATTGGGCAATATTCCCTACTAGTGACAAAATCAGGAAATTTGTTGCTGCGGCCTGTCGTCGTCGGGGATTACGTACTTTATCGTTCCCGTTAAGGCTCCCCGACAAAAATGGAGGTCCCCCGACAATAAGGGTCAGCCCCCTGCACCTCCCCCACCTGTAGCCACCTGTCTACAATTCTGGTGCTAGCATGCGTGAGTCACCCGTATGGTCATTTTGGTGTTTATCATTATTCAGTTGGAGGCAAAGGAGAAACATCTGGCATTCCAAACAGCCAAACTAAGTAGATTGCAAACGAAAACTGCACTCTGAAACGGATGAAGTCACAACAGACCTGAACTTATCGTTCGTTAGTGGCCATTATTTGAGGAAGCTTTTCGTCAGTTATTCTCAAACGGGGTTAGACAGAGATATGAGTCTGCTGGTTTCGAGGGCCGCATTCCCGAAAGTCGAAAAAAGGCTTTGATCGAATGATTGTGTTTCATCTTACCCTATGGGAGCTATGGAAAGGGCGAGTCGCAAACACATTTTAAGTGCCGAAACATAAATTGTAGAAATTTTAGTTTCAGTAACCAATCAACAAACTTTTAACATGGTGCGTTTTTCAATTGTACAGTCACCTCACGTTGCAATTAAATTTCCGGGATAAGCTTTGCTATAAGCTTTGCAATAATTACAATCACACTCCGTAATGCACTGTTAAATAAATGCATGCCACCTTGTACATAACATGATTTTCAACAACAAGGGACACGAAAATAGTCTTGGCTAGATATGGACTGAACAAGGAATATACCACACAGCTTATTACGCC
>WURT03000001.1:880763-890975 GCA_009936505.3 Holothuria glaberrima | reverse complement strand
AACATGTTTAGACTTTAAATGTGTTTCCAAAGTGGGGGCAAAAAAGTGTTTAGAAAAGTGTTTAATTCATAAACACTTTTTACAGTGTACTGGAATCCATTATCTGCTACACACTCTCTCCACGCATGTAAGTTCCTGGACTATGAGAGTGGCATTATTGTTAGGGTAGGGGTTCCGCCAATGGCAAAGGTAAAGGGGCAAACAAAAATTGTACCTAACTGAACCATATGGTTGGACGTTTTCATTTTGTTTCAAGTTAGCATTGCAAAAATGAGATTTTGAAATTGGCAGTAATGCTGCCTGAGTTAGAAGACCGCCGCGTTGTAGTGGCAATAGTGCTGGCAGCATTCACTTTCTTCTGAGGGAAAAGTCACATTGCATCCTGCATGTCGATTGATCGACTACATCGTACCGGCTTTTTCTCATGACGTCAATGATCGACTACTTTCGACTGGGTGTACGGTTCACGAACTGTTAGTGTACGAACAAACGCTGGATTTCCTCCTTTTGCTAAGCCGTCATTGTGAGAAATGGATGAAGATACCCCAAATTTTGCAGATTCTCAACAAGAAATAGACTATTGGAAAAAGAAAGCGGAAGAATTGAAACGATGGTAAGAAAAGTATCCAATACATTTTGTATCGGTTGTTCTCCCTGTCAGTCAGTCACAGTGTCAATGTCGCAAGTTGTTGGCCCTGTGCCTACAGTAGGCTAACGTTAGGCCTACTCTTCTCACAGTGCGAGTGTTGGTGACTGCAGAGTTACTCTATAGACTAAGTAATACACTGTACATTGTCGTTGTATAGTACACGCAAATGGAAAGCATACAGCAATAACAATAATCAGTAGGCCTAGGCAATCGCGTTATGCCTATCGTGCCAATTACCATCAGATTTTAGGTCTGAGTAACAACATCTGCCAGGGCCTTTACAGTATGTCATAGCTTATGATATGCACATGAAAACATGATAAAGGACCATGTCACTTTCCTCTCATGGACACCTGCTGGTACAAGGCCTAGGTAGCCGCACATTCTTGATCCGCAGTGAGGCCTGTACTTTATTTACTGTACGATTTATCCCGAGACACATATACAGTACTGTCTACACTGGTTATTATTGTAACCGGGTAGAAGGCATGAACATAGACTATATATGTACGTAGGTACAGTACGTAAGCAGTTTCCCAGCCTATGTAGCCACTATGCAGCTATATACACAATCTCTGATGTGTTACAACCAAGTATATGCTTAAGGTAAATTGACTTCTTGCAGCCTTCGCACCATGTGCGTGTTAACATTACAGTACTTTCTCATGCACTTAACCGAAGTGTCATGCAATGGTGAGGTACGAGACTTGGACTGTACGCATACTGTACCGTGTACGGTGTACAACAGTACAGGTATTGATTTACTGCTGGCAGTTTTGTAGGGCCATAGGTACTGTACGTAGGCAGATTGCTAGACTTTATGCACGTACAGTTCATGTATACAAGTCTATTGCATAATGTACAGTATCTTCAGATGGGTGGTTTAAAAACTTGTCAGGATGGAGGGCAGAAGAGGTAAGCACAATGTCTGGGAAAGGTGATTTCCTGCAGTCTAGGAGGTAGTTTTGGCCCAAATTTTTTTTCAGTATGCTCTGCTACAACCAATGGTGGTGCTCCGCTTAGATGGTATTTGCCACGCAATTCTCTTGGCCATTATCAAAATCGTCCATGCATCTTTGCAAGCTTTCCAATCTGGGCCGGCTGTACGATGATCTTTCATCATACTTCAAGCAAAATGTTACACACATCCTTTCCTAATTTGGCAGTCCTAAAATAATCATATTTTGTTTGGGGACTCAATGGGAATTAAGTGGAAACACACTGCAGCACATAATTTTATAGCTGCTGTATTGACTTAGAGCTAGTTTGCAGTACAAAATATTGAAAATGTATATAGGCTAGTCAAAAGGTAAGTTGTACGCCGACTCAAGTGAATCCTCATGCCATTATGATTACTTTTACGCCAACTCAAGGGAATTTTCATGCTGCTATGCCAAGTGTTTTCCTTCGTCTGCGCCAGAGATCTTCGGCGTATAGTGCACAAAATGCACGTGGGCCAGCGAACCATGTCTCTTTTCCTCTACTTGTGGTCTCACCTATATGGGACTCTGGACCTCCAAATTGTTTTTTTAAATTCCAAGGAAAACAAAATCCTTTACTTTTGTAAATTTTTAGCAAGTGCCTCTCCGCCATAGGTTTCGTACCTTTCCGCCATGGCCGAAAAGGTGCAAAACCTATGGCAGAATGTTATGGCAAAATGTTCCAATGAAGGAATGACACTAGGTTTGCCTACAGTTGAAGTTCCAACACATAAGAATTGAAATGGCTTAACGTTACCTCAGTTTAATGTTCCTTTCTGGTACAGCTATAGAATACCCCACCATGAAATAAGTCCACAGTGTATCCGGCTACCTCTTCACACATACTTCACGATGTAGTTGGTGTAGCCGGTGTCACTGCATCAGGAAAAGCTTTGGACTTAGATTTTTTTGCAATGTTTGTTAACTTTGCAGTATGTTACTAGTCAACTCGACTAGAAGAATTTCTTTAAAACTTTAGCCACTCCAGGACAAACTTTTGGACTTGAGGTTTTTTTTCGATTTATTTAAAAGTATTTATATAGGCCCATACAAAATGATTACTGTAAAAGGTGTTCAGACATAAAACCCATTCAAGCTTTCAGCCCTCCACTCCATATCACCTATCAAAGCAAGGCAGAAGGTAGGTAATATACCATTACTTTCCGGACCCATTAGTTTGCTCTTCTGAAAATCCTTACTCTCCTCCCGTAAAAACATTAGTTTCCTCCCAGTCCTAATTATTAGCCTATTGAATGTACATTTGTATGTCCTCTAGTCACTCAACATTAAAAGTATTTCCTTATAGGCCTAGTCACCTAGATAAAAATCAATAATGCTGGACCCTTCACTAGATGCCACACTGCTGATATCCACACAAATCCACAGATCTTTTGTTACAGTACTTACTGTATCTTGCATACACCAGACTGTACTCTTGCCTTACACACAGTAAGCAGACATTCCTTGTTTCCTACCCATTTCATCTAGTCTTTGTTCTTTCACTAACAACCTAAAATTCCTTTCCTTAAAGGTTTTCACAGTTCAGTAGGCTGGATAATAATTTTCATCTGGCAACATTTTGAGCCATATTCATTAATATTTTTGTGCTAAAGGCTTGAAAAGTTTCCTCAAAACTTGACAATCTGGGGTACTTCTCATGTCACTCACAAGTGTGCACATGTTTGTAGAAAAATTAGCTTGATGTAATTTTGATTTTATGCAGCAAACATAGAGAGAGGAAGCTTACTGTAAATGGCAGCTAACACTCAAGATCTACGGTACTTTTGTGTGCTTTCCACTTCAAATTACGTTAAGGTGTTATTTTCTGTCTTTCTGTCCTTGTATTAAAATTGAAAATTTGTCTTTGTCACTGCTCTTTTAAAATATGAGCTTGAGGTTTGTTTATGAACCTTTGTGAATGTTAATCTGATGTGTGTCATTTTGGAATTGAACATGTTTGTGTTGCAAAGTTGATATGCATTGGGGGGTCACCTTGGATTTGGTGTGTCACCTTACCTCATGTGCAGGGGAAAAGGAAGATGCCCCCATTTTTTGAAGATTGAGAATAAAACCAACAATACTCTAGTCTCCTACACTATTTTCAATATCCTGTCATTTGTGCCCCCCTAGGCCATTTTCGATTGGGGTCGATGCTAATGCTGTAACTGTTTAACTGTTGGGCAGTAATCATTGCAGTGAAAGTCACCATCCATGCCCAAAGTATTCTTTTATCCATTTACACTTTGTTATCAACTGACTCAGCTTGCAATCCATTCTTTGTGTTGTCTCCACTTTCAGCTGGGATGAGACCAAAGAAGAACTAGAAGAATTTCAGATTAGCAGTCAAGAATTGGAGCAGGAATTAGAAACACAACTTGAGCAAGCAGAGCGAAAAGTTCGAGATTTTACAGCAGCTAACCAGAGGTTACAAGCAGAGTGTGAAAGTTTAAAGGTTTGTTTACAGATAGTGGTTGTACCTATCAATATACTGAAATCAATGTTATCATGCTTCTGTGTGAGACAGGAGAAATTATTTTCATTCAGTAATTTTCTGAAGAGGTCATTTGACCCAATAGGGGCCAAGCTCAGACTATACGTTCAAGACTTACTGTACCATTTTTGTAAATATGACAAAAAGTTTCAAGTTGCAAAAGCTCACTCTAATTTGATGCAACTTAAATGATTACTAATTTTAACTATGTTTTGGTCATACTGCTTACAAAGTTTATTTTATTATTGTGAAATTACTGTGATGGAGTGTTGGAAGTATGCAGGAGTGGACATTGGGGAGGTTGATATTCCAAAGTTGGTAGGTAATTTAAAATAAACAGGTCTTTTCACTTTGCAAGACTGTTTCCAGTTCGTCTATTAAAATTGTGTTTGGTTGAAGAAGACTGTCTTTTGTAATCTTTTTAAGAGCCATGTCACACATGGCTTTTGTCATCTTGTTGAAACCTGCTTCAGTAAACACCATTGATTTTTGCACTTGAAAAATTGATCCTAGTTAATTATTGGCATAAATTATGGATCAAGTGAGCTGCCTTGCTTAGTAATCTTCTAGGGAAAACTTTCAAAAATGAGCAAGGGTTGGTATCAGGGCATGAGAAGTTACCGATGTTGGTGAGTTGAAAACATGAACCTCCAACCTTACCTGCCCAGCAAACATATTTCACTCCTCGACCTACATTGGCTGCACTCGTTAATCTTTATATCAATGTCCTTGAACTTTTGCAAGAATTCTTTGTCTATCTTCATAAAAACTGTATGCTACTAACTATATAAGATCACATATATATGATCACAATGAACATAAATCACGAATATTCAACTTAAAATGGACTAAAGCAAGTCTAATTACCAAGCATTACACGTAACCAAAGTCACCAGGGTTTGAGTGTGTTTTTTGCCTTTAAAAGTCACTGAAGAAGTCCCACTGACTTACTGTGTAAAAGTGAGAAGGGCGTCGTAGAACAATGTTGAGTTTAAGCTTTGTCTTGCAATATCAATATTCATATTGTAACAAATCAGCAGTCAAGAGTTAACTTCAAATTAGGCTCATAAATACAATGAAATTGGATGACCTCTGTCACTGTTCTCAGGTGTTAGATTATGTATTGGAAAAGTAGCATACATATTCTACACCTGCTATGAGGGTAACCTTGGAACCATACTTGGGGTGAAGCCTTATACTGTAGGATACTCTGATGACTTTGTCACTGCTCTCTGGTGCAAGAACAGTGAATGCTGGTTTATACTTCCAACTTAACAAGTGCTGTTAAGCTATAAGTACCATATATACTGTATACATATACAGTACCTGTATGGTCATCCCTTACCCTTCTTGGCCAATCGCAGACAAAGCTCAGAGTTGAACCATGTTCAACTTAACGTAGATTACAGTACATAGATTGAAAGCATGATACTGGAGTATGAATCGCCTTTAGAAGCCATCCTTGTTGGTTGGCAGATAGTTTCAAAAGGTTGAAACATGAACTCATGATGACAGGGAATCAGGGGAGGGAGGATGGGGGGGGGGGGGAGAGTCATTGATACTTGATGCTGGAAGCTGCCATGTAAAAGTTGCTGGACTGCTGCTGTAGGGATTAGGAAATTTTGTTCAGTTTTAGTAATATATTTGTAGCTTTAAAGTTACCAAATTTTACTGTGAGAAGAATTTTTACATAACTTTTTTTTCATCCTCATGGCTTTTCACGATTGACATTGTTAGTGTCTGAAGTTTCCTCTTTATGTTTATGTTCTCATAATTCAGGAAGTATTAGTTGATATACATTAATGATATCTTTCATGTTCTTTGCTTACAGGAAAACCTTGAAAAATCACAGAACCAGTATCTTAGACAAATCAATGAGCTAGAAGATGAACTTGCCCAAATTAAAGCTATCAAAGAAGAATTAGATAAATATATAAGAGAATTAGAACAGACCAATGATGATTTAGAAAGAGCTAAAAGGTAAGAAATTTCATCAAGATTGATTTTTGTAAGTTTTCAGATGTGACAACAACACTCACTAATAACATCTGCTTGAATCATACAGAGAAATTCTTGGGAGAGTTCTGGCTCGTTTCTGGTCATGCAGAATGTATTGATTACTCATGCAGGATAAAATGTAAACAAATGAAGTGGCTGTTTGCCGTCAAATTCAAAACCATCTCCAAAATATATTGCATATAGGGATAACCCCTCCCACATTTTTAATACTGTTTTAAGAGGTGTCTGTAATTCAAGTATGTTTCGTATTTGTACCCTATAAAGGCTCTCAGTCTTGTTGGTATGATTGACTAAGCACTGCTCAATGCTGATGAAAGTGTCCATTTTCACATGTGTTTTGACACATTTTGAAGATGAATGTTAAAACTTCTTTATTGTAGAAAACAGAAATTTGACCTTACAGACATTTTATTAATGGAGCACATTTGAAGGTAAAGCTACCGGAAAGGTTGAAAAAGCCATGAAATGTATTTTAAGGAAATTTGGAGAAATCTTGAAAGTTGCTATTTTATAAGCAAGACAGAAAAATGATTTTAAGTGACATGAACAGGTTAAAGTACTGTTCATGCTTGTTTTTCATCTTTTCTGTCATTTCTTTGTCAAGGTTAGGGACTCATATTGCAGTGGGGTAAACTGTTAACTGCAAAAGTAGTTATTTGTTCGCAGATTCTAGTTCAGTCACCCAAAGTTCTTTCAAAATTAATGGAAATTGAAATAACACAAAAATTGAAGCTTGACTTATCCTGTTGTGCTTCTGCAAAATTTTGGAATGAGTTACCGTACATGCAGCGGCTGGAATTGTAGTTCAGAATATAAAAAGATGAATATCTAATGTTCTGTCCTTTATCACTCTGTATTTGCTGTAAAACAAGATACATGAACAACTTGCAGTACCTTTGGCGTGGACTAAATTCTGAATCACACTGATGTTAAGAAAATTATGAAATATAGTTTGTGAGTGTTTGTTTTCCATGAATTTTGTGCTTTTGCAAGGAAAAGAATTTTAAGATTTAACATCATTCCTTCAAGTGAACTCTATCACTTTATGTTAATCTTAATCCCAGTCTTTTAATGGAGTTGTTACTCAATTCTTGACCAAGATTGCAAATCGGAGGTTAGTACACAGCCAAGCCAGACAATGTTTACAAGGATGATAGCAAAGTGTCATGATATGAAACAGGAAAAAGCAGTGGAAAAATTAAAAAAATCTAAAAGAGATAAGTGATAAAATTACAGTTAGTGAGAGTCAGTAATGAATGGAAAGTCCGGGACTTGTCAACGAAGCTCAAAATCCACCTTTGTTAAGGTTGTAACCTGGACGTAAGAAAACATACTTCATGTTAAATTGTTGACATTTTTGTTTTTGTGACGTTTGTAGGACTCTTAAAAAGGAATCTCTCGTCTCCCCACCTGTTTTTTCTGTCCTCCTTTCAAATAATTAGTTTCACTTTCATAGATCTGCCTTTAATAAATAAACATTGTTTCTTCACAAAGTTGTTGAACTAAAATCAGGACAGTTTCCTGTTTTGTCTGTGAAGCATGTTGGAAACATAAACACTTTCAATTATCGGAGGGCAGGAAAGAATTATTACACTTAAATTGATAAAATTGGTTAATTTTCTGTCAAAATTAAGTCAAGGCACAGTAAGAATATTGTAATTTAATGTGTAGATCTGTACTGTAGGGCTAATCCATCTCAGGTTCTTCCAAACTCTTAGACTTTTTTGCACAAGTTTTTAACTTTTCTAAAAAGCACAGCCCAAAAGATATCACAGTGAGATTAATGATTGTTAAAAGCCTTTCACAACCATAAATGGTTTATCTCTTGCAGAAGAATCATTCAAGATTGCTGAATTTCACATTTCTGCATTTTAACCATAGTAAAGTCCAATTTCTCAGGAAGGTCTGGTTTTCTGAAGCCCTTTGCCTAGTGCATACTGTCGATTTTCCTGTAGTGTACAGTATACTTCAGCATGGAAGATTTGTACAGGGCTGAAAAAATGTTTATTTCCCAGGAAGCAAGCCAAATTTGCTGCAGTTTCCAAGTTTCCTTCCAGTTACAAAAATTTTCCTACAAATAGCAGAATTTCCCAGCAAAAAGTTTTCAAAGTTACTGAGATTTTCCTTCTAAAGTTACACTTATTTTTTATTCCGTTTCTTGTAACACTTTCCATGACATACAAGATTTTGAACAGACAGCAGAGTTTGTGTGGGAGATCCATGGCCTGGAACTGATGCTTTCCTTTTCTAGGACATCAGTAGAATATATATTTAAGGAAATTTTATGTTGTACTGTACAGTGTATTAAACATTGACACTGCTCTATGGCCTTGGAGACAAAACTGCTTTTACAGCAGGCAGGGCTGGCCTTACAAACCCAACACTGTTTTTTTTTGTTTTTGTTTTTTATTTTGAGGTACAGTGCATACACCTTTCTTTAGTCGGGATAACGGCCTGTCATGTGCAATTTATTATGTGCTGAGAACAAACTGTACACAGATTGTTTGATATGGCCTTCTGTCAACCAAAGATAAAAAACAGATAAATTGTTCCTCCCTTTTGATCATCTTTGCAGAGGCAATCACTTGATAAAATAATCAATACTGATCAATAAAATCTTTTTAGATCAAATAGAAGAGACAGAGAAATAATGATCAATCATTTTATGCTTGATCAAATTATTGAACAAAATAATCCTTTCTTTCTACACTGAACATTTGTACACCGAAAAAGCACATGGAAAGCATGCGTCCTCAGAAGTCATTAATGATTATAACCTCACTGTTTGTAGCTACAGTACCACTAGCTGTGATCGATGTGATGAAGGCAGTCTTCAAGGATGTATGAGGGCCTGGCCAAATACCCTTTTGGGCATTTTGTCATTGTTTTGCTAGCCTACATTAATGCTATGGGTGTCCTGTTGTTCCTTTGTTAAAAGCTTGAACCAGCCTTTGTGGTTGTGGTGAAAGGGACCAGTAAAGGATTCAAGAAGTACAGTATATATTGACAGACCCTTGATGTGGAGGTCTGAAGGTCCAGAGGTTGGTTAGTTTTGTTGTCCTTTCTGGGGATGTAGCTCCTTCGGGAGCAGAACTCCTTCAGGAATAATGTTTGGTTTCACCCCTGGCTCTTTGCCAGAGAGTTGAGGGGACTTTAGAAAAAGTAGTGTGTATGGCTCCTGTATATCGATGGCAGGTATGAGTGATTCCCTGAAATCTGAAACAAGTATTAGCAGCTACCACAGTTGTGGTTTGGATACATTGATTCTTTCTATTGCTTGCCTATTGTGACAACACAATGATAAAAAACCTGTGGACCGATTGCTTGTGTCATGCTTCTACGTAACAGCAAGATAGAACAACCCCACGTTAGAAGAATGTACAGTATTTAATGTGGCATAGGTGTATATCCTCAAAGTGATTTTAAGTCAGGCAGTGGTATGTGGTGTGTGCACAGGCAAGCCTTACTTTATGGGGGCTTGGATCAGGCCAGTCCAGTCCAGTCCATTGCACCCTCCAAGACCCTTCAAATACTTGGGTATTACAAATTACTGCATGTAATACATAGTGAAACAATTAGCTCATACAGTAGAGTCAGTTGGTACAAGTCAACGTAATTTTATGTGCATGAATCAAGCTAGGAAAATGCACACTTATTTATTAAAACTATCTCAGTTTGGGATTTGATAAGTTTGAGGATATGACAACCTCTCTTTGTACTGTAACAATGTGAGAAGTTGGTCATATCTTTTAAAGCAAACGAGATAATATGTCATTAAGGGGACCATGGGGTAAAATTGCCAGGAAAGTACTGTAGTATGCAGTACACTTGTACATTTTACCAAGTGCAGATACTGTACATTTACCTGTATTGCATGTAAATGTGTGCAAGCTCTGTGTTTTCCAACATGGTGGCAGTTACACAATGTGATGTCACTTAAAATCATGGGTTGACGATATACTACACTGCAGTACCTACAGTAGAAACTAATTAGTGTATAAAACTGCATCCAAAGCATGGACTTGTTTATGAATCATTGTCAAGAAAATCAAAAGTGACAAAAGTCATAGGTT
>WURT03000001.1:864826-880663 GCA_009936505.3 Holothuria glaberrima | reverse complement strand
ATCCGTGCGTGTTAACAGATAGGTGTCCGTAAATTCGTCGACTTTGAAGTAATAGCATATAGATTGTGTCTGTAAAATGACGTGACCGCATGTTTACGTATTCCTATATAAAAAGTGTGTGAAAACGATAAGGGGAATCCGTTTTTTCGCCCTATGGTCGACTTTTCAACAACTTCTTTCACTCTAAGGTGGGAATTAGAGAAATATACATACATACATATATATATATATATTTAAGAATGCAATAAAGAGCTGGAACCTTTTTCAGTGAAATCTTACAGCAACTTGAGTAACTTAATCAATTGCATAACATGCAACAAACAATGCGTAGGGAGTTGCCTTAACAGACATCGCAGGATTAATGTGCTTGATGAAAGGTGTTTTGATTACTCAAGTGAAGTGTGAATCAAGTTAAATTATCCAGATTAGTTCCTAAAGATTATGGGTCTTTGTGCAAACAGTTGTTAGCGATGGGAGGTATTTTAGATTATCAGGGGCATGGCAGCGGAGATTAAAATGTTCAGCTACTGGGAATCCAAAAGCATTGACTCGAATAGACTTTTTGTAGTTTCTAACCTATGTATATATATATATATATATATATATATACCGAAATACCGAAATAGCTCTTGCTGTAAAATGTCTACTTGATGAATTTGTGCGTCCCGTGTGTGGAAGTCCTTATCCGTACACGATATCTCAATAGTCGAGTGATACATGTCTGCCAGATTGGAAAGCATATGTCCTACGGTGAGTAGAGATGGTGTCTAATTTGGTACAGATAACACCTGATCGAAGCTTAATGTAAATATCTCTGATTTGGAATAACTTGGTAACTTTAAGTTGGATTCCATCCCAACGTGGTTTACTTAATCACTACTGGACGACGGAAAAATTGAATGTCATTAAGCGGTAATTGGTGGTTATTGAAGGTCGAAATCGATGATTTGGAATATGTTTGTAGTCCTAGATAAGTTGAAATCTATCTGATCTCGGTAGATATAATTACCACTTTTAGCTAAAACGCATGTAATGTCAATTCGAAGTTATCTACGGGCAGTTTAGTTCACTATCAGTCGTTACAATTTTCTTTGTAACCGTCACTTCTATTATACCGAAACTAGGTAAATAATATTACCATGTGGTTTCGAAAAATGAAAATCATTTGGAGGTCATCTGGAGTTATTTGAGATTAATCTTGTATGGGAATAATATTGTAATAAAATTGTATTGAAGCTTGGTAGATACAATAACTTTTTGAGTGAGCCTATGCAGGTTATATGGGGGTCATCGGGGTTATTTGCTGTCCATGTTTAGTTTGTCGGTAGAACAAAAGAAAGGGGAGGTTTAATAGAAAGCTTGTTTTAGCTGAGTCAAAATACAAGACATCTGTGCACTTTTAACCAGTCATAAAATTCGGGTAACATGTGACCTCTGTGTCATACTGTACCCACGCAAACAAGGTTTTGAGAAACTTTCGACGTGAATGAGTTTGGGTTCTCGGCAGCTAGACAACTTTAAAATATTCGTACACGATACACGATTTGTCTTAAAATTAGGCAACTTGATATTGTCTTGCATACCTCTGTTTTATAAACCAACATACTACGCTTTATGATTACACATGTGGCAGAGTCAGTGAAAACGCAAAGAAGGAGCAGATCGTGCTGTTACTTAAGATATCTAAAAAAATAAATGCGAGGACAATAAAGATGTTTTTGTTGATTTAGGTGCTAAAGAAGGAAACAAGCTAGTTGTCACATTTCCCCAATTAACTTAATTGTGATGGGTCTCGACTTTCTCCACTACTAGAGTCTTTAAAAACTTTCATACTAAATTTAGTCTAGATATCAATGTTAGGCACCGCATTTTTAGCTACTTGGTTGTATGAGTTGGATCTACAGGTATGAAAACTAATTCTGTTGAGTGCAGCCTCCAGAAATATTCGCCTCCACGTGTTCCTCGCAAACAAAGAAAACTAGGGTAGAAAGTAAACAACCATGACATGTTTGGTTTGTCATTTTCTCATAAATAGAGGGTGACGGCAATTTCCCTTTTCTAGTGTGTCTATATTGAAAATATTACTCTCATTTTAGCTGTAGGCAGTTTCCATTGTAATTAAAAATTATTAAATTATCTTTAAGGAGCATACAGGATAAGCTACCCGATAATAGATACATTTTATTCCAAAAAATTTTTCGGCAAGGTAATTCGTTCTAAAATCTAGATGAATAGCCAATCTATTGATTTATGGTTATCAATTTTAATTCACTTTGCTTGGGGGAATGATACTAAGCAATCGCCCACGATGTAGATAACGAAAGCTGACGTGCATGTAAAATGTAAAACTGTATAGAACAATATCACTCATCAATATGATAAAGTGGGTTATATGTGACAACGACTATTCTTTTTCCTAGGGCTCATTTGAACTGTGCTGCATTTGGAGTATATTCAAACTCTGGACTAGGCTGTCTACAGGCCAACGTCACTTGAAAAATAATTATGCGATATACGTCTCCAGGGGAATTGTTTTAGATGAGCCAGATCAAAAGGCATGGACTTGAATGGTGTAGTTTACATAGCTGGCGGTATTTTCTGAATTTATTGTTCTTTTTTCTTAAATACTCCTGCAGCAGTAACATCTTTTCAGAAGTAGGGTAACGTAAATCCATGTTTACAGAGATAAAAGGTCAACTTAAGGCAAAGAAGTCAAGTAAATAATGTACCTAAACATTGTGATGATTAAAAATTACAATCTTTGTTCTCCTTTTTTTCGAAACTTAATTTCTTTGATAACCATATAAAATTCTTTCTGTAAAGCCACCATGACTACCATATAGCCCCAAAACTGGTCAGAGCTTTAATTGGTAACACTCTTATCAATGCATGAATTTGAATGCCTTTCTTAACATAGGAATTTATCATCTTTAAACTTCACCTAAGCATTTGAAAGAAAATAAAACCATATACAGTAATTCAGTTAGTTGCTAAAAGTTCGTCTAGACAAGCCAGTCAGCTGCCAGTGATATAAAATAATAGATGTATTGTTTATATACAACGTATCAGGAATGGAATCAACAGTAATATTGCTGTCTAGAAACTTTTGTTAGACAGAAGGGTAGGCTGTTTTCAGTGTTATGATGAAATTATTGCTGCTACATCGTAGGAAAACGATTGCATGAGTCATATATTTATTTCTTCTGATGCTCTTTTTACCGTTGCACTTATGGCAAATGTAGTACAATATTGAAACAAGTACTTTGTTCTCAGTTGAACACTTGTATGAAATCTGCAACTTGCTGTCACACTACGCATTATTACTCACTTGACTTCAGGAAGTAAGACCTGGGTGAATCTGAACAATTTCCTAATTAAAAGAGTTCACTGGCGTATGTGAACCTATGCACTGGGTGTACTACTATAATCTCTCAGTCCAAGCTGAGAAAGCAGTACCTCTAGAGTTGAAGCCGACCTTTGTCTTTTTTGTTTCCCGAAAAGAAATCTACAGCTGTTTGCAGTCCCAAAACTTAATGAGAACCACTAACTGAAAAGTTGTTCTTGGCTAAGGCACAGAATATCTACCAGGCCCTACTGGAAATTTTCACATATTACATGAAGTCGTAATTAGATTGTCAGATTGTAGGACTACATTTATCACTGGGTCCTTGGATTTCTTTAAGCCTTTTGTTTCCTATTTGTTTACTAACGTCCCAACTTACCTTTTTAACAAACTTTGTAAAATATGACGCATGGAAATCTAGGCCAAGTAACCTTTTCCCACACATTTCATAGCTCACTTTTGATTCGTGTAGGTATAAAACAAATTTATGTCACCCTCTGAAGCAGCAGTTGTTACACATTGGATAGCCGTTGGTTAAGTTTCTGTTCGACTTTGTGTCGTAGGAGTTTTGTCTCATATGGGTTGTTAAACGAGTGTTTCTGCTAACATTGCAGTAATTTGTAAATTTTGTTTTGCGCCTCCTATGTTGTTTTGGCATGGGAGGGGGATTGTAACATTCAACTCAAAATGCTCATGTAGTTAAGCAGACCATTTCAGAAGTCGGTTCTTAGATCAACCTAAATATTTGAACATTAGAGTTTATTGAGAAGGAACTGTATCAAAAAATAGATCAAGAATTGAAAGACCCTACCCCAATGGAACACTTTTGGAGATGTCCATCCCTAAAACATGTAGGTCGTTGTAATATATATATATATACATATATATATGTGTATATATAACCTTTTTTAACTTACCCCCTTTTGAACTTACTTTTTACCAGTTTCACCCAGCCCTCATAACGCTGTTTTTCCACCGTGTTATTTTTCAATGTGTACAACCGATTTGTTCGTGCAACTTTTCAATGTGTGCTTTCTCTACTTCTATTTCATTGTTGTTCAGTTGCTTTTTTAGCCACCTGATGAACGGTTTATACCCGAAACGTCGTGGAATTTTCCGCAAACATTTAGCACTTATAACCATCGTTATCGACGTATATATATATACATATATATTTATACACTCACAGGCTTGTTTGAACCTCGAAATGAACGCACTTTAACAAAGCCTCAAAACCAGGTCTAAACGATCACCGTATTAGACTAGTCAATACTAGTTTTCTTTTGAAAGTTTCTTTTCATTACTTGTATGTAGGTGGTCTTCTTGGTCTAAAAAAATTGGGAAAATAATTTACGAGGTTGATCTGAGTGGAAACTTTTGTGCTATTCGCAGAGGTAACGTGGTAAGTTAGTTCAAGACCGAAAGTGCCTGTTTATTTTGTTGTTTTAGCTGATTTTGACCCTTTATTGGCCGACAACAGTTTTACCCTTCGTATACCTCACAAAATATTTATTCCACAAGCATTCAGGTGGAAACATAAGCAGAGTTATAGTTTCTACTATTTTCAAAATCTTCTGGGCTTCGATATTTACCTGCCTTCCAATAAATATCTCTATAGTTTTATTAAGCTTTCGCCTGCAGTCATTTTGCATTCTTTGAGACGTTTCGCTTAATGCCACTATGCTTCCTTGTCAGTTTTGCTATAAAACAACCGAGACGCGCCACAAATGGAACTCTTTCTTTGGCATTTGCATGACTTTTCTGTCATTCCATGGCAGCTCCAGTTATCAAGTCCTACGTATTTGCAGTAATCGGTTGTTCGCTTTGTGGAAAGCAGTTCAATACGTTGATTTTTTCTTTGATTGATAAAGAATGCATGTTCAGTATATACTGCTCACTGAAACAAGAAAGTTTCATTTGGACAATCTGTCTAAAAGACTGACAGTATAAATGTTGTAATAAAATTGCAGTTGCTTGTAATTTCGATGACTTGTATGTCTTTGCCACTATAGCTATGACGTCAAACCAGTGATAAACTATCAAAGAACTGAGTCATTTTTTATCAGAGGTGAGAAGTACATTTTTGTCATGAACAAAAAGCTAACATAAAGCCACACTTTGTGAAAAAAAAATGTTTTGAAATTGTTACCAAGGCAACAGCCAACAGTATTCATGACGTAGCCACTTAAGCAACCAAAATGTCCTTTCCGCATCGTTAGATGGAATGGTCTGTTCAAAGTTAGGCAGAACGAGACATTCAAACACGCAGTACATTCAAACACGCCAAAGCTTTCGCAATCAAACCCACAGAAAAGATGTGTGCATCATGCCTAAGACCACCTTGTTCAAAAAATATGTAAATGTGTGTTTAAGGGCAATCTATTCTTGTATTGGTGGTTGAGGACTGGTAAATAAAATCCAGCAGTCTGTATCGGTCCGTTTAAGAGAGAGAATTTAATTCATGACATAACGTCACTATCTGTTCATCCCTTGCTAAATTTCAAAGGCTAATTTGGGGTCCAAAATTGTAACGGCTAGTCCATATAATACATGTAAATATTTGACAATAAAGTAAATATTTGACGTTTGTCTTCTATAAAGCACACTAGGAGATAAAACATTTTCCATATTCTCTCATAAACATATGTAAGACATGTTTAAAAGTGGCTGTTGTCGTAGATACAGTAATTGAACGAGAGAAATGTAGTCACAGGAGTTCTTATATCCCTTCCTTCATGCACAAGAAATATTTACGGACTGTAACCTGAATTGGAGATAATATGAATGATAGTGGTAAAACATTTTGGACTTTGTGGAGATTTCCATCTCCAGAGAGAGTTAATTTATGTATAAGGGTGAATCTAGTTTTTCCCCGACAGGTAGAAGAATTAGACATAGAAATCGCAACTTTGCTTTTTTACAAACAATTCCTTGCTTTCTGTGCATAAATCCTCATTAGCGAATGGCCTTTGGAACCCCTTTACACAGTTTATCAATCTGATATAATGAAACTTGAATTGATAGTTGGTAGATGTAATGTCATTATCACCGTAAGGTAACCTCCTTATCGGTGGTTCATTGCGCATGTTTTGAAAAAAAAAACAAGTTTTTGAGTGGTCTTTGTTCTTGCTAAACCATGCCTGTATTAGGTTAGCGAGCCTTTATTTACTGTGCTGCATAACTTTTTCTACTCTGGAACATTTTGGTTTTATTCCAAACGGAAGAATCACCCCGATTTTGAGTCACAACACAGCACAGGAAATTACAGAGAAGTATATTTTGTCTAAGTCTTCCATGAGACCAGTAGCGGAACTAGCCGACTAGGAAATTCGGTCAGAGGGGGCGAAAATAGCCTGTACGAGAGCTTTGAAGTAGGTTGATACCCTGTGCCTCAACACGTGGCTTTTCAACCTTTTCTTTTAGATTTCCTCACCTGTTAGAAATTAAGCTGATTTCCCATTCCCCCTTCCCGAGTATTTCTATTTAAATCATGGTCCTTCCTTTCACATACTAGTATAAAGGCGGCCATTACAATTCACTTAATGTCCACGTTAATGTCAGGTCTAGATTTCAGATTTTATGTTAAAAGGGACTAGTTTTGTGCGGATAAAGATTAAATCTGCTAGACCCAAAGGCAAGAAACCTTAAAGGGGAACAAAATTTTGGAAATAAAACACTATTAGATGTACATTTTTGGCATCTGGAAATCAAGATAAGAGCACAAAGAACTATATATTTTCATGAAATCGTACATCATCATATGTGACCGCTTTGCGAAAGCCAGTAAAAAAGTACATTGTAGGATATAGCCAAGACGGACTGAGGTCTCCCTGGCCCTCTATAGTGCAATCTTCATGAAAAATTAAAGTAAACTTTATTAGATGTGATTTTCTGACATTTGAAAATCACGAAAGTACGAAGGAAAGCATTTGCATGGCACTATCATGCAGTGTCAGATGACCACCCTGCATTTACGGAGTGAGCTAGCCGGACTTATTATGCCAATGTACCCTGGAAAATGGTCACTTGAAGGAAAGCAAAGACGAAGCTGCTTATCGGATATGACTCCAGTACTTTAAGGTCATTCCCACTAGGACTTCAGTTTTATTTCATTTTAACCAGTGTATTTTTCAAATGATTTGGGAAACAGTTTGTTGATCTGCATAAACCATTTTTATTGTACATGTTGACGGGAACAGGACTATGTTCGTAACAATTGTTTTCGCGCCCTACTCAACGTCGTTTATGGTGCTGCGAGGGTGAGTTAAAGGTCACTCCGTGCATTTTGTAAGTTTATTATTACGCCCGGTTTGAGATCAAGCAAAGCTTCACCATACATAAAACGTGTAAACAAGTTTGGGCTAAACCTACCTCCTGTATCAGGTACAGATAATACAGATAATCCCCGCTGTTTGTGCATTTGATTATCTGGGCCTTAAAGCAACACTATTAATTCATGTCATTTGGATGCCAATAGTGGTGCGAGAGTAAAGTACGGTAAAAACGTAAAACCTGAAAAAGGGGGCCGACAGGCTATTTTGAGTTCATCAGACCACCTCCTGACTTTATAGACGCTCCGCCACTGCATGTAAGGAAATGGGATTATGAAAGAGGACGAAGGATTCACAGCTTCTTCGTTAAGGGAAGTACATATATTTTCAGCATAGATCCGCAAATGGGCCCTCGTAGAAAGTGAGGGCGTTTAATATTAATTGCAGAGGTAACTTCAGCTGTACTCAAATTTCATAATACATGCTGAACTTCAGAATTTTTGTAGGTCGAATCCACAATGTGCCCTGAAAGATTACGGCACAATAGAAAACAAGAATATGTGATACTACATTTCAGCCTTTGGGAGTCGGTACATTTCTGCTGATCCCAAAATGTTACCTAGTACTTTGAAATTCATATGTAGTTTTATACTCTCTAGCAGGGGCGTCGATTTGAGTGGGGGCAGCTATTCTAAGCCCCGACAGATGCAATGGGCTGCCGATTGATGCCGAACTCAAAATATAAGGCGCGCTAAGCGTGCCGAAAAAATTGGGGTTATATTGAAAATGATTTCATCTTTTTGTTTTCATTTACAAAAGTTAAAAAAGTTTGGGTTTTATCGAATTATCTGCCCTACTTAAGAGCAAACCAAGAAATTTGATGAGGCGACTGCATGGTCTTCGTCGGGGAGGAAGAAACTGCAAAATCCTTTTTTTTCCTTACAACATTTGTTGGCCACGATGATAAGGTTGAAGAAAGAATCTTCCCAAAGATAGGAAAAAGGGGTCAGAACTTCGCAACGTTACATATTCGTGTTTCTTTAGAATCCTTACTACAATATTTGTTGAACCTGTAACGTTGTATAAATCCAATATGTTAGAAATGACGGGCGTTTCATTCAGATAGAATTAAAGATAAAAGCGCGCGAAGCGCGCAAATTTTTTTGAAGTTTTATAGAAAGAATTGTTTCAAAACTTACTGCTACGGACCTGTGGAAGCCATATGGAATACTTTCTGAGCATATCTACGTCTTCACCACTTCTCGTCTACATGTAGTTTTTTGGTTACCTCACTTTTTAGTTTCAGGTCACAAAGAGTGGTGGTGGGGGGGGGGGACAAATATGTTAGAGTCCCCTTTCTCAAAAAAGTGGCGGAGCTATATCCCCCGTCCCCCAATCGACGCCCATGCTCTCCAGCAAACTCTTTCTCTATATTTTAAGGATGTAGGTACAGGATATTAAAGTGGAAAATAAAATCCCCACAACAGACCAAAGAAGATAATTGTGAACATGAAATTATAATAAGTTGAACACGAAAATTATAGATACACTGATAGTTGCACTGCCAGTTGAACCCCTTTAAAGATCAATTGTCAAGATATCCTTTACGACAGTGTAATCATTTCTGATACAGCTCTTCCGCTACGCATTAAATTGTGTTGTTATCCTGATATGCTGATGTTCTTCATATTAACAACTGTTACTTACAAACTACGCCCTTCATGTAATACAATAATGCAACAGTTGTTGTGGGTGGAAAAACAAATATAACAGAGAAAGATTTGCATATTTAGCTTTTTCATTCATGATATGGGTGTTAAAGATATTTTTTCCGCAGCTATTTGTAAGTACGTTTATGGACACGTCAAACAACTATTATGAAGACCTCCGGTCTGAAATTGATATGATAGTGCTACTTCCCCGACGAGGTTGGCTTATGGGTGTGGTCAGTATACATTACATCACTCACTTGGTAGGATCAAATGTATTACTTGAATCATGCAGAACAATATCGAGCATGGCACTCCCCAAAATAGCAGAATGTGCTTAAAAGTTTGTTTAATTATTGCAAGATAAGATTTCGGAAACTATTCCGTTCGATTTGCATTTTGGGACTTGTAGAGATATCTCAGCAAAATCAGTGGCGCTGAAAATGTTGCAAGCTAAAACGGTGCTAGTTCGAAAGACAGGGAGAGGAGAGTTGGACAAAATTTTTAGCGTTCTTGATGGACAGGGCCGGTCAAGGGATATGTGGCTCTAAGTGGAGCGCCATCATCAGTTGGTGTGGAGCGTATTTAGAGATGTTTTGCAAAAAATGGCCTCTAGATTGTCCGAATGACACTTCCTGGGTCACTTTGACTACCTCTTAACATTCACTTCTTTGAGATATCATATGTTGAAAGAATTCTAATAAAAAGATACAATAACATTTTACCAAATAACCTACCTTGTGGGGGACGAGTATGACTTTTCATTACTAGTTTACAAGATAAACTATAGTGAGAGCAAGTTTGGACCTAGTAGTTCTGACAACTCAAAGCCTATAGTATAGAAAAAGTTCTGCTGGGTGCGTCTGGTATAAAGATAATTATGCCCAAAGAAATATTGATATGCAACTGTGCATTATTTGTAAATAAATTCACGCTGAAATTCCGGAATATTCAAACCGTTTATGACTATGTATCCTTGAATGACCAAACACACCGGAGGTCTGAGGTCCTCCCCACCAAATTATTTTGAAAACAGGGGTTAGTGAGGGTTCTTGGCATCTAGCAATAAAAATGGAATAGGTAAATAAAATTGAAAACTTGCATCAGGCTCTATTGCAATTTTGTAGTAAGCCAGCATCCTTTATAGGTAGATCCTGCATCCTTCAAATGAAGTAAAGACGTGGCGTCTTGAAGTCAACTCTCAGGAAAAAGATTTGAAACTAAACACAGTTAGATGCAATTTCATGGCGTTGCACAATCAAGGGAAGCACCTATGTTTTTCAGTGCTGTTCAGCTATTGATTGTGTAAAAAACAAAGTAGTGGAGAAAACAGTGGCTCGGGATCGGAAAATCACCCTCCTTTTGAATGCGCACCTGTTTCGTTTGCATGGGATCAGGTACTTAAATATCAACAAAATTTGAACATACATTAACCGACAAAAGTCCATCCTGAGCACATGTCGACAGAGAGGTTGACCTGTTCGCGCAGAAGCTGTTCATCGGTTTATTGTCTGCCACAAATCTACGTGTGCACTCCTGTAGTAGTGGATGATAACGAGGTGAAAAAAGCCGGCAGCTGCATTGGTGGTAATTTTTAAAGTTAGTGGAAGTTAAACCTCTCTGAGTTTCATTGTTATGGATTCCCATAATGAGCAGTTACTTCAGAGAAGTTTTGGAAAGCGAGTTAAAGGTTGGTTTTCAGTACTTCTATTTAACGCATGACAGAAACATTGGACTACTGTTGGAAAATTAGCACTCAAAGTTGCCAGCTAGAACGTTGGCTCAATGTCAGAACTTAAGAGTCATCACCACGTATGAAGAACGCTGACCAAACGATGCAATTCTCAGTTGGCGCAACCTATTTGCCAGTGTTGGACCTTAGTTATGGATGTTATGTTTTCCAACTCTTTCATTCCTCTTATCACTAAGCCAACTAGGATAATCAATTCTACTTCTACACTAATTGATAACATATTTTGTAATGATATTTCTTTATTTACTTTTTCTGGGATTCTTATTTCTGATGTCAGTGATCACTTTCCTGTTTTTATCTCTGTAGCGTCACCCTGGGAGTTCTCTCAGAATAATGATATAGATTACATTTTTGATAGAAATATGTCAGGAAATAATTTTAATTTGTTTATTGAGAAGTTAAACAATTACAATTGGGATCACCTTTACTCTATTTCTGATGTTAACGAAGCTTGTAACACCTTTATTGATGTAATTAATAAGTTTTATGATGAGTTGTGTCCCCTTAAGAAAGTCAAAATCAAGAAGTGTAAAACTCATAACCCTTGGATCACTTCCGGGATTCCGGAAGTCCATTACCACTTAGAAAAAACTCTACAAGCGATTTCTCCATGATCGTACTCTTCTTAATAAGCTGAAATTTACAAGCTATAAAAATAAGCTGACGAATGTAATTCGTTATTCCAAAAAATCGTATTATGTAAAGCTCTTTGACGAAAATCGTAACAACATTAGAGAAACTTGGAAAGTATTAAATGAGATTACGGGTAGAAGGGAAGACTATAGAGTTGAGCATTTTAAAATCATTAATGGTGGAGATGAAGTTACCAATGATTTAGATGTTGCCGATTGCTTTAATAATTACTTCGCCAGTATCGGTAATAACTTAGCAAAACTTATTCCGCACGTAGGCACCTCTTTCCACATGTTTCTTAGTACCTCAGTGTCCGATTCAATGTATGTTTCCCCAACCAATGCTAATGAAGTATTATGTATAATAAATCAATTAAGAAAGGGATCCTCCCCACGTATAGATGGCATTTCTGTTAAGACACTCCAGGCTGCTTCGTCTAAACTTGTAACCCCACTCACACATATCTGCAATCTCTCCTTATCGACCTGTATATTCCCCTTTCGTATGAAAGCAGCTAGAGTTACTCTTGTCCGGCTTTAAAGCCGGGGACCCGTCTGTTCTCTCCAACTACGGTCCAATATCTATCTTACCTAGTATTTCTAAGGTCCTAGAACGAATTATGTATGACAGGCTGCTAAGTTTTTTTTAAATAAGAATGATATTCTCTCGTCTAACCAGTATGGGTTTCGAAAAAATCTTTCCACTTATATGGCGGCTGCTAATATTGTTAAGTATATTACTGATGGGTTTAATAATAAGGAAACTAGCATAGGTATTTTTTTTAGATCTGTCAAAAGCTTTTGATACCGTAGACCACAGTATTTTACTTAGGAAATTATACCACTATGGCATTCGGGGGTTCACGTTAAATTAGTTTCATAGTTATTTGTCTGACAGAAAACACCTCGTATGTATTAATAATAAGTCGTCAAGCATGTGTGATATTAGCTGTGGTGTGCCCCAAGGCTCTATTCTTGGACCTTTGTTATTTCTCATTTGTATAAATGATTTATGCAACTGTTCATCTATACTCTCCTTTACTCTATTTGCTGATGACACGAACATTCTGTATAAACATAAAGATCTCATTACTGGGAGCACGTATTGTGAATACTGAGTTAGGAACGGTTTCACTGTGGTTTAAAAGTAACAAGTTATCTTTGAATATAACTAAAACTAACTGTATGATTTTTCACCCATCACAGCGTAAAATTGACACCGTCGATTTGTTTATTGATAGTATAAAAATTTCCACAGTTAGCGAAGCAGAATTTCTTGGTATTTATATAGACCCTAATCTCACCTGGAAACATCACATTAACATGCTATGTTCCAAGATCTCAAAAGTTATATCAATTCTGTACAAAATTAGCTGGTTTGTCCCTCCTTACATTATTAAATCTTTATATGATTCATTAATTCATTCTCAAATATTCTATTGTAACATTATTTGGGGAAACACTTACTCATCCTACTTAAATCGTTTATACATTTTGCAAAAAAGAGCCGTCCGTATTTTATCACACTCGGATTATCTTACTCCGTCCAAACCACTCTTTTTTCTTCATAGAATTCTAAATATTTTCGATCTATACAAGACTCATGTTGCAGTCTTTATGTACAAGTGTGTAAAGGGCCTCTTAACAATAACTATTGCTAACCATCCTAATTACAATAATGAATTCCACTCCTATTATACTAGGTCATCTCTCAATTTTCGTCTAAATCTCTCATGTAACGATATTTCCTACAGGTTCTTTCTTAATAGTGGTATAAAACTTTGGAATAGTCTAGAAAGTGACATTAAGTCTGCAAAGAATACTCTCTCTTTTAAAAGGTTTAAGGATCGTCTCCTACATCTCTATAATTGCTTCTAATTTGTTTGATGCTTCTGTTTGTTGTGCTTGTTTTCTTGCTATATGTTATGTAAATGTATTGCCTGTGTTTATGTTAATTATTCTGTAAGGGGGACTGCTAATACAAGCTTCTGCTTTTTCAGTCCTCCTCCACCTTCTTGTAGCAATTACATTGTATAATTTTTATGATTACTGATGTGGAAAATGAACTGAAACTGAAATTAAACTGAAACAGCATGCTGGGTAAATGTTAGTATGATGTCGGCCCTTGGTTATGAAAGCATGCAAGGGAAGGTTGCTATAAAGTTGGCCCTTTGTTCCAACAATATGCAGTACAAACGTTGGCATAACGTTGGCATAACGTTGGCATGACGTTGGCGCATTGTAACAACAACATGTTGGATAAATGTTGCTGTAACTTTGGCCCTGTATTACAACATATTGTAGGGTAAACATTGGCCAAGCGCTGACTCATTGCCATTTCTACATATGTTGGATGAACAGTGGCATAATGTTGGTCCATTAACAAGCCAACCTATTGGGCCAACATTTTCGCAATAAGCAGATAATCTTCCAATCTTCAAAATACATTTTACCAATTTTCTTCCAACTAATTATGCAACCATCTTCCAACATTGGCCCGGTTTTGTGCTGGATATATATGTATATATATACAAGAAAAAGTAGACAAATAATGCTCATGCTATGTTTTAAATTAGTATTGCCAACTTTTCGGGTATTCAACCCTTTTACAAAGGCGACTAATATGAAACTACAACGATACCAGCTTTGTAAACAAGTTCATTCAAAGCAGTTTTCATAAAGAGACGTAGACGCACACGTCCAGAATCGTCATAATGCTGCGAGCCTACAGAAATACCGCAGCTCTCTAGCTTTTCGTAAGTGTAAATCATTGAAAGATCACCTTCAGATTACGAAGCCTGGTGTAAGCAGTAATTTAAATGATGTTACTACTACTGAATCTGGCTGTTTTAAATGTGATAAAGGTCGTTGTGACCTTTGTGCAAAGTTTTGGATAAATACGTTAATTTTTCTACCTGAGTACGTGTAGAAATACGTAATTAAAGAAATCTTACTTGTTCTAGTTGCAATGTTATTCATCTTGCTACTTGCATAGATTGTAATGTACATTATGTAGGTTCTACATCAACTCCTTTTAAGGTTCGCTTCCGAAATCATAAATCCGACATGGTTAATAATAAAGCTATGTGTGATTTAGCCGTTCATTTTAATTCAAAACCACATATTCTCAAAAAATTCGTTTTATTATTATTGAGCAAATTCGTAGCACCGTTAAGACTGATTATTTGTTAAACAAACGGGAAGCATTTTGGATGGCCCAAATTTGTTCTATCCACCCTTTTGGGCTTAATAAAAGGAAGGAATTCAATTCCACGAAGAGGATAAACTATTTACGCTAACTGCTTGCCCGCCCCCTCCCTTTCAGACTATCTTGTAATCCTTTTAAGTACTACCTTTTTAGCTTAGTCTACCTAAGTTCTAACGACTGCTTTTATTCCCTTTGTCTATTTTATGGTTAAATTGTTTAACTTTTGATTATACCAGATGTCAATCATGTTTTGTTCCACCGATTTGCTTTGTTTTTTTGAAACTTTAACCTTTTAATACCTCTTTTATTTTGGCTCGATTCGAACCAGCGACCTCCCGCATACGAGGCTAAGTTTTCCATTCATTTCTAACATCCTCTTTCAGTATAAGGCAAGTGCCCATGTTTAAGGAAAATGGCCTAAGGTCTTTGAGCGACTATTTAATATATATATATATTCATATATATATATATATATAAAACCCTTAGGTACACGTCCGGTGGAGACACTCCACGTATACGGCGTCCGTGTAGGATACGACATTCTACGTATTATGAATCAGTGTGGGATACCAAGACTTTAGAATACTTATACAGCCTCAGTATCAATATTTTCATGTTTGTTCAATTACGTCAGAATCATGTTTAAAAAAATGGAACGTTAATGTTTGTATCAGTTTATAGTTACTAGCTCACGTATGTCAATTGGTACAAGAGGTCAACCACCCTTCACAACAAATGGATAAAACATGAAGTCCATTAATCGCGATCCTATATTCGCGATTGCTACCTTTAATCGTTTACTGCTGTATATATATATATATATATACATATATAAATATATATGTATATTTCTCTAATTCCCACCTTAGGGCGAAAGAAGTTGTTGAAAAGTCGACCATAGGGCGAAAAAACGGATTCCCC
>WURT03000001.1:814784-824814 GCA_009936505.3 Holothuria glaberrima | reverse complement strand
CATTAAGTAAATAAAAAAATCTTTGAAACTGCTGTGCAAAATTGAAACACTAAATTATTCCCTGAACAAGTATTTGTCCACTTTTTAATTCAGTATTAAAGAGAGCATGATATCCATTCCTTTGGACTTGTTAAAGTCTTGGGATAGTATTTGTGTCCCGGTCCACTTGCTATCCATTGCAGTAAATCACAGCTCTTGTAGACATTCTGTGCCAGCATCCACTGATTCCAACTGGTCAGTTTAAAGTCTTGTAATACATCTTATTACATTACTGATGCATGCTTTGAACGCTTGTGGTTTATAATAACAAGCTTCTACTGTATGTATCAGTAATTCATAGTTAATTACTCTCCTGTTTTGAGAGTAGGTAGAATTTTTATCTGGAAGACTGAGGCTCATAAATTTATGAATCAAGGATCCTCTAGCCGCATCTATTCTCAGGGAGACTTCTAATGAAACCGGTCTCTTGAGTTGTTATTTCAGTGACTTTAGATAATTTGGCGTACGATTCAGTGTCACCTTTCACGTAATGTTTCATCAGAACACTTTCAAGTCTAGGGGAAACAATCACGATGGCCACAATCAGTCAGTGCCGATTTGTATCCAGCTCCATGAGGAAGAAACTGGTGATTGGAGGAAGTTGTTCATTTAGTTTTTGGAGAATATTACTTCCTTCATTGCCTCCTATTGTTTCCTTTAATCAGTATACAATGATAAATTATACCAATTTAATGGGGTGTTCCATGTGTGTTATATGATTGTCAAAATGTGGCAATCAGTCAAGTCTGATTAAAAGTTATAAATTCTAATGGTTTGGTAACATTCAGTAAGCATTTGAGATTTTGAGGCAGATGATACAGTTGAGGAACTTAGTGTCCATGTAAGATAGTGAGTTTCAACCTACCACTAATGTGATTTAAAAGGCAATAGGCAGTTGCCCCAAAGTTGCTTTGAAAAATCAGCATACGCTTGCAAATCTCCACTTATTGCTTTACAACTACCTCTGAAGATGTTTTTGAACATAAATACTACCAAGAAAAGGTAAAGCAAGGACTTAGTTCTCCATGAATTTAACCATTCAAAAGTAACAAAATATTGTCACATGATCAAAGAAAGCCATTCATGAATTAGAATGATGCGGTACACTAATTCTGTTTAGACTGCATTTTCCCTTCAAGGTACAGTATATAAAATCTGAATCTTCAGAATTACTGTTGTTCTAAATTACAAACTCACCACTGCTCTAAAGCAGTGTTTTAAAATTACAGTCAGCTAGATTCCTGGAATATTTAAAATCGATATTGGGCAAAATGGACTAGTTTCGGAATTTCTAATGTAAACATGTTTTTGTGAATCTTTTTATGGTCTTTAGTATAGGCTAGACTGGCAAGTTTTCTATATTTACGAAGGTCAAAATGCATTTTGCCCTTTCTTTCTCATTTTCATTGTTTTCTCTTCTTTGTATCATAGAGAATTTGTCGCTTCAGGCCGTGAGCCATAACTAGATTACTGCAAACCATGAGAGTAAGAACCTGTGTTAGGATAAAATGGTACTGTACATACTAGTGTTGGACCAATATTTTCATCCCACAGTATGTCATGAAAATGGTACACGGAGTATTTTTGAATGCAATGCAATGAAAAGACGCTTAGTTGTGGTGCCTGGTAACCTACCATTAGTATGCGCAATGCTTATTTCCCAAATACCAGTATCAGAATGGTAAAGTATCAGCCAATATTGAGAACTGAAATGTCAGTGTCCATAATATCACCCACTTGCAATGTTGGTACAACACTTATACATACCTTTCCCAGACTCACAATACTTTGGTTAAATTATAGGAGTTCATAAGGAGTTCATGAGTGGATACAGTTTGACAGGAATGCCATCAAAGACCCTTACCCAACTGATACAAAAATGAAAAATGTCTTTGTGTTGTCAACAACTACACATGGTTGCTTATATTACTGTCAGATGCCACCCTGTCTAAAAACCTGCTGGTTAAGGCTTTGTTAACTCAGGTCATGTGTTTAAAAATCATAAAATGTCCTTCAAAATTTTTTCTCTTATATTTTGCTAACTATACTAGTATTCTATTTTTGCATTTTTGTCATGTTTCTAAAAGTAATTTTTCTGTGTGGAGTGACAGTCCTGAAGTTCACACTGTGTACAGTGTTGGGTTTTCACAGTGGAACAGATTGACAAGCATCTGGTATTTGGAGTACCTCCCTAAGGTCAGAGGTCAGACTTGCCCGGAAAAGTATAGGGAAGATCCAGTCATAGTCATTTATTGTCATGAGCAGCTGTCAGACTGTCAGTCGTGCACACATGTCAACAGTGAGATCCTGCCATGCATTTGGAAATGTGTACTAGAATGGAAGATGGAATCATATGTGCCTCTTTGTGGAAGTTGAGTGGTCAAAGGTCATTGCATGTGAATTGTGAAGTGACCAGCTAGGGCTACAAATAAGAAGGTTTGGAAAGGAAGGGGGGAGGTAGAGGAGGAGGGAGAAGGGAGAAGGGGAAGATCCAATCATGGTCATTTTATTGTCAGGAGCAGAGCCTGTCATACTGTCAGTTGCATCTCAACAGTGAAATCCTGCCATGCCTTTGGAAATGTGTAATAGAATGGAAGATGGAATCATGAGTACCTCTGTGGAAGATGAGTGGTCAAAAGCCATTGCATGTGAATTGTGAAGTAACAAAGAGAAGGCTACTAATTTGGGAGTTTGCGAAGGAAAGGGAGAGGAGGAGAGGGCAAAGAGGAGAGGGCAGGAGGATACTAAATCCTGGCGAGGCAGTTGTACAGTAACATGATCAAGCCCCAAAACAGCATGTGCTATTCCCATTTTCTATTGCAAAATGAACCAAATTTGATTTAAATTGAGTGCATTCGCCATGTAATAATTTGAACTCAGCTGTAAGCTAATAGCTGTCTAGTTGTCTGAGATCCACAGTGTGCACGCTGTTGTAAATTCAATTCACAGACGTAACCATTTCTATATCTATGACCGTTGCATTATCCCCATATTTCATGCCCTACTAAGGGTTGTATTTATACCTGGCTGTCCAAAATGGCAGACCTTTGGAGGATGGTGTCATAACAACTGTTATGTAACTGTTATGTGTCATGTAACTGCTCTTCCTTGCTCTACCTTGCCTTATTTGCCGATGACACTAGTATTCTTTACAAACATAAAGATCTCACAGCTGGGGCCCATGTAATAAATAGCAAAATAGAACTGGTTTCCTTATGGTGTAAAATCAACAAATTATCCCTGAACATTTCCAAAACCAATTTCATGATTTTTCACCCTCCTCAGCGCCAAATGGGCAGTGCTGACATATTTCCTGATGGTATTAAACCTCCATGTTCAAGTTATTGTTTCACTTTGTACAAATTGCATGTGAAAATAAACTCAAACTCAAACAACTCCAGTTGGTACCTAGAACTTGAGAATGATGCAAAATAGGTGTGTAAAATGGGTTAATATACTATTTGCATGTGAATATCCACACAAGTAAGGTGTTGGTAGGGTGGGGTAGGGCTTGGGATGGGGATGACAGACCTATAGTGACAACTAAATCTTCCAAATCTCCTTTTCACTAATTGATGTTCTACAACAAAAGACATTTTAAACCAAAGAGTCACTTTGCATGAATGAAACATTTCAGTCTTAAAAAGATGTCTCATGATTAAAGGGAAAATGCAGTTCCCCCAATTTGAAGTCGTGTACCCCGGTACACTAGTTCAGGAATGGCTCCTATCAATCATGTGACAATATTTTTGTTGCTTATTTCTTAAATTTATGCAGAATAACACATTGGTTTACCCTCAATATTCAATGATTTTTCACAGGAACATTATGAAAATACTTGTGAGAGAAATAAGAGGAGATCTGTAAGATTAAGCAAATTTTTGAAAATAAACTTTTGGGGACTGCCTTCTCCCTTTAAAACAAGCACATGTACATCAATTAGGATATGGTTGAAGTGTTACATCAGGTAAATTCAAATTGGGGTGTCTGCATTTGTCCCTTTAATCTTCCTTGCTTGCCAGTATGTGCTTGAGCTCACAAGTCAAATTTTGGGAATTGTAATGATTTATGTTAAATTTTGTGAAGCCCTCAGAAGATGAATCCGTGGTCCAAGATAAAGGGATGAGGTGCATTAATTGTAAGAAAATAGGTGATGACTTTGGAGGCTATAAAGTTTGTCACAGAGTCATAAATTATAGTTTGGCTTTTAAAGGCTTCCCTGTTATTTATAGGTTTAGAGAAGCAAGAGTTGTACTTGGTACTCTATGTGTGTGACAACTGTACCCATGATGTGAGATGTAGAACAGTGGAAAATATTCTTTGAAAAGATCTTTGTTTGAGGAAAAGTTGTATAGTTTTGAGATCAAAAGAGTTCTCTAACAACTGTGCTATGCTGACACTCAATCTTCATCCACCATGACCCCATTTTTAAGGTCACCATCAATACCGGGGAAACAGTTACAGCCATTGCCACATTCCTTGAAGGATTTCAAATCCCAATGTAAACAGAGAGTATTTCTAGTTTTGAGTGTTTGGCATCCATCCTGCTTGGTTGCTGTCCAGGTAAGTGTGTCTTAATGATCTCAATTGCCTCCTCTCCTCCAGCTAACTCCCACCATTCTGTGTATGGAGACCTTGCTAGACTGAAGATGGCTGAAACAGTGAATGATCTCTTTGAAATGCTTCAGATGTAGTCTTGTAAATCCAGAGTGATAGTCCCTGGTCTCCATTGAAGTCAAGAAGTTGCAACATTTGTTATGGTTTATAAAATCTTTTGTGATCTGTTGGAAGTAGATTGGTAGACCTGTGAATAAAGTCAGGTTGTGGGATTTGTTTCAAGTGACAAGAAAATACCACTGTCCAGAAAACCTGGTGAAATTAAAACATCAGGGGAAGTGGTCACTCTGGTATATTTTAAACATGACACTATAACAATTACTTTTAATTGACAACTTATTGTCATAAATTTAGCCATTCGGTTGTATAATTAATGGAAAGAATGATATACAGAACAGAAATAAAGCCCATGCTCTTCTGAAGACATTACACAATCTGAGAGAAAGTGAATTTGGCCAGTTTTGCCCTTGATTATCCACACAATCACCCACAGGGCTTGTGATATGTGGTTCCTTGTAGTTATATAGAAACTGCTTGGAGTATGAGGGTACTATCCTGCACTGTGCTAGAAGTAGAACAGACCAGGGGCAGATTTAACTTTGAGCTCCCTTGGAAATTTATTCCATAGGAGAATGGTGCTCGAATCATTTTTCTTCCTCTCAGTCTCATAAAATGTCTTACATTTAGTATCTGTATTGCACCAGTATTCACTTGTCTCCAGACCCATAGACAAAGGGTGAAGGGGAAGGGGGGAGGGACATCCACAAACATTTTTGCCCTGCCTAGAAAATTCAGTCACCATTTACTTAATGCATTTTAGCATAGCTTGCCCTCTAAAGAATAGTTTGCCCCACTGAAAGCTATCTTGCCCCCCACTTCTCCAGTACCTTGTCTGGCTACAGGCCTGCTTGCCCCAGTACTAGTATGTCTACAGACTGTCATCATTTCTCTCACTTAGATGTTTAAGTTTAGACTCAAAAATTTGTTGTCAAAGTGACCAATAGCACCAATTAATTGAGTTCTTATTAGTGGTATCGTAAATGCAGTGTTCACCAGCAGTCAAAGACCAAGATAGAGGATAATATTCAAGTCTTAAATTATCAGTCAGCAACATTAGAGTTTCCTTTCATCTACCATACGTGTTTCACAACAATGTCACTATATTGCAGTCGGTGTATAGTAAGACATCTCATGTTATTGATAGGATGGGTAACAACAGAATATCTTGCATATAGGTGAAGATTTATGGGTTAAGGGGTATCTTAATGTAGGAGGAGTGTAAAAATTTCTGTGATCCTTCCTGTACACTAGCACAAAGTTCATTTTCGGTAGCTTAGCTGAGACAATGATAAATTTATTGTTTGGAAGTTGTACTATTTTTAACATGTTGCAAAGTGTTAGAATCTACTGTATATTGTCAGTACAGTAATACACGATTACAAGCCAGTGAGAAAATAAGGGGAAGGTGATGCCTTGAAATTTTTGTGATAGTTTTCTGTGTTTTGCATATAGCCTCCTGGTCTAATTTTATGAAACTCAGTTTGTCCTTGTAGTTTCCCAGGATTGTAGACTAGATTTGATAATGAACTTGATGAATATAAACGGAGAAAAATTTTGCATAAGGAATCTCTGAAGATGACTTGGTTATGAGGACCTCCTCAGAGGAAAAGGAGAGCTTCTTTTGTACTTGTTCATTATTAGTAAAGTTCAGTGAATTTCTTCATCTTTCGACTTAGATGAAATTCGTGCAAGCTATTCATTGGAGACAAAATTGCAGCTTGAATTAGCTGCAGCAGGTGGCCCTTGAATATTGGAATCTTTCATTTTAAAAATTTGTTTAAAGGGCATTTAAGCAGTCGCCCAAACTTATGTTAAAACAGCAGCTAAATTTCACAAACTTCTTTTTTCTCCTTTAAGTATCTTTTGTGATATTTGAAGACTTAAATATTGCTATATTCAAGGTAAACCAAGGGGTTACTCCTAGTAAATTTCCCAATTCAGTGAGAGAGATATTGTCTCATGATTCTCAAGAGCCATTCATGAATAAGGGTAGACTACTACACTAAATCCATATTAGGGTGACTTCATTTTTCCTTTAAAACTATTTTTTTCTTTGAACCTTGCAGTTGTTACCTACTTGCCCTTTATCACTGATTTATAAATAGAGTGGAAAGATAGGTGGATAATTTATATATGAGACATAAACACATGTTATGCAACAGAGGTCGAGATGAGCTGTTTTCAACTTGTACCTTGTAACATGAACACCAACAGAGGAAATTTTAATCAGCTCTCTCGCTCTTGCTCTCTGTCTCTCTGTTTGGAATTCGATGAATTTCTAATCAGGCAGACACGGTATGACAAATACTTACAAGAGGCCTTACCTTGAGGTCTGCAATAAGTTTGATGCTTGATGAACTAACAGTGTGTATGGTGATTTGTACAGTAGTTGAAATGGTTACTGTGTATGTACATCATATGCTGACATGCTGATAGCTAAACATCATACAGCCTGACATCGTTTGTTGCTAGTAATTTGTAATTTTGTGATTGTAAATAATGTTTTTTTAATTTGTAGTTATGTAGTTAAGTGAAATCCAGAGAAAGATTTTATTTTGAAAATGTATTTAATTGTTTGAACTTGAAGTTTTCAAGGCCAGTGATGACAACTGGTTAAGGTCATTTTGTCAAAAAATGCAAAACATTTCCCCAGGATTGTATTCGATTTGAACCAAGTGTTTATTCTTAAAACAATATCAAGGTTTTAATACTGTACATTCAAGAATTTTGATAACATGCATGTCATTGCAAGACATGAACTGACAAATCATATATATCAAATTGTGGTACTGCACAAGCTGACTGGGTAGAGTATGAAAAATTAGGCTATTGATTGAAAATACTGTCATGCAATGTCTAAGAATTATTCAATATTTCTATTTTTTTTTTTCATTTTTTATGAGCAATAAGTTGTAGGTGCAGTTATGAAATTGAAAATCTTCTCTGGAAGAATATCCTGAGGTTTAGCATTTCAACCTTTCAGAACCCTTTGCAACATGCATGCAGTAATACATGTACTATGGAATAGCTTTTGGGTTCATTGGCAAAAAAAAAGGAAAACCACAAGAGTGCCCCATATAGTTGAAGGGATTCAATGAAGAATCAATACAAGCAAGTACCTAAGCAGAACTAACTGGATTAAAGGTGGTAAATCAAGTGATGGTATCCTCTGGAATGGTAGCATTCTTTGCTTGTAGAACGAAATTGATAGAGGTACAGTATTTGTATAGAGACTTCTGTCTAATGTTACGGTATATTCTCTAATAAAACGCCCAGGAGGCGGTGCATTTTTGAAAAGGGGAGCGTTTATTTGAGGGTATATTTTAATTAAAAAAGGCAACTTTTTGCTAAAATTTACACTCACTATCTGAGTGTTTAAACAAGCTATGAGTTTTTTAGATGTAGTGGTGAAGGATAACTTGCAGGGCGCCTCTTATACCCCGGCTTCCTTACAGTGTTGCCGTTTCCCTGTAACTGTTGTTACTTTTAGTAAAAAACCAAAACAACTTCGACTTCTCTCTCAGCAAATGACCACTGAACAACTGTTTTGCCTTTCAAAAATTTACAGGGGGTGTTAATCAGAGGGGGAGTGTTTATGTGCCAAAAAATTTCTTTTCAAAGGTAGGTAGTATTACATTGTCTGTTTCCCAGAGATTTTGTCTGGTATGTTTTCTCAAGCTGAAGTTTTGAGCCACTTGCTCATACCGTAGTCACCTTTAGTCACCTTTGCTCAGATCTAAACAAAGGATCAGGGATTGCTTTGAACACAAGTATATTAGAATTGTACCAGAACTAGTATCAAAGGGTGTAAAGCTGATCATTTTTGAAAAACACTAAAAGATGATTAAAGGTGCCTTCAAAACAATATTACCTGGCAAATAAAGATATCTTAACGAAAGAGCCCTACATCGGGCAGGGCTACTCAATTTTTCATTTGCCTGCCAAAAGTCTATGATGCAGTCCTTTTACCTGGCTCAGAATTTGACCGTTTTGCAACAAATTTTGCTGTTTTCAGCCTTTTTTCATTTGCCAGGTAACAATGCGGGTTAGTGAGGGTTACATAAAATAGGAGGTATCGTGGCTTGTGGATTCCTAAACCAAGGAGTTTTGTGGAGACAGTTAGGGTCCCAGAATCAAGTAAATATATTTTGAGTATATGATGTACCCTTTGCCATTAGAATTCAAACATTTATACTGTGCCATTCTTTCATTTAGGATGCCAACTGGAGGTAGTTAAATTTTTAGATTATAAAATTGTATCATTTTTAAATTCATGAGTCCTGCAACCTTTTCATTGCCTGGATTTTTATTTTATTTTATTTTTTTTTGTTGCCATTTGGGAACATTGAACCTAATATTAAAAGTATCAGGAGTACAGTACTTACGCGGTACACATCTTGTTACTCTAACAAAGCAAAGCAAAACGTCAAAGCAAATTTTGAAGTGAATCATATGAAATCTTTGTGAATGTTTGGTCAGCTTGAGATTTATATAGCTGTATTTTCCTTTAAATGGGAAAATTTCTGTATTCCTTGTTTACTGGAGCATGTCTGTCTCATCTTTGTCATCAAAAATAGCTGGATGAATTTCAGAGGAGGATGAAGGATTAATGGAAGATGATGTTTAATTATGGCTGTTTACATTAAGAGGATGGTTGAATAGCTTGACAAAGCAAATTACTTGATTACTCTGAAGCTAAGGACCACATTACAGTAGCTGTGTGATGAACTTGTGAAATACAGTAGATGGATGTTTTAATTTGAAAAACGTGAGTCATAGTAGAAGTGAGGCCCTATCAGGAATGTCAGACTGTTCCAAAGAGAAATTCTGTGAATATTTCCTCAAAATCTATTGAAATTTATGTATGCTTCACTAGTGGAGCTCAAAAGATGGGCTCAATTGGAGCAGGAAAAATTTGCACCAAATAATTACCATGAGCAGATCAAATATGGGATTTAGCTATGACAGAAGCTACTTTAAGGTTACTGCGGAACAGGTTTGAGAACATCAAAGGCATTGGTGCGGTGATGTTGAACTCAGGAGGCAGGAGGGTCTTATAGTTGCATGCAATGGTTAATAATGTCACAGTACTGTAGTTGCAATTAAGCAGTACTAATTTTAAAAATGAGATACAGTATGATCCAGTTCTCATGCTTTTTGATTCCTTGATAAAGTCAAAGGAAATTTTGTGATGGTGATGCTGTGTATGTGTGTGCATGCTTGTATGTGTGAGTTTATTTTGGTATCAGACTGAGGACCTGAACAATAGATTTGAGGTCTTCTGAAGGAAATACAATAGATTTCTCATGTCCTC
>WURT03000001.1:802269-812964 GCA_009936505.3 Holothuria glaberrima | reverse complement strand
AAGAAATTTGAAAAAGATGTCAAAGACAGTTGAAAATTATTTAAGTTCTTTAAACTGGATTACATCAGCTTCCCATTTTACACTTCAGACATATCGCAGGTTTGAGATCAATTTCCCTATGGTAACATTATGGTATGATATCTGCAAGTACGCATACTACTTGTACCTTAAAAGGGTAATGTGAATCCAGGGATTGAACTATTTTTTCCATTTTGGGTGCTACTTCAAAGAAAAAAACACTCCCGTAAATGTGATTTTGGGTGCTACTTTCCGTTTTCGGGTGCTACAGTACAGCTTAAAAATCAAATTGGTGCAAAGCTAAATATTTCAAGAATTGAGCTACAGTACATTCACTTTCAGTATATACCATTATCTTATAGCCCAAGTTGCTCACAGACGAAGGGTAAAAAAAACAATTACCCGGAAGCCTGCAATATTTCAACGTATGCACTTGGCCATTTCACACCATTCACGATCCTACCGTACTTTATCTCTGCATGAACACAGTATGTAGGCTCACGTGTTGTTGTGAGAGTTTCATATAGCAGCACGTAATGGATACACACACTACTGTATATATCCATATGTAAATATCTGTTCCATTCATGCTATAGCTGTGCGCAAATAAATGGGAACTAGTACAAGTTAATTTGGGTGCGCCTACCCGTGCAACTTTCTTGCACAGCTTATCAGGTCAATTTTCAGACGTTGTCATTGCGTAAATCATTTAGAACTACAAAGTACACTTTACTTTCACACAAATTAAAATGCATTATTTACGAAAAAGCACCCGCCGTTACTACTGCAAACTATGATGAAACAACTGGAAATTAAGTGGGACAAGTATCGATCAAAAACACTGTAATTTTCCCGTACCTTGCTTGATGTTGTTGCGATGTACATCAACTTTTGTACAAAGCAGGTGCGTAGCCTACTGTCTTAGCATTTGCATGCAATTATGGACCAATACACATGCTGTGACTTTGCTGTGCTTTCGTCGTGCATTTCACTTGTGATCTTCTGTACAAAACACGGAAATGGCCTTACGTATCCATATTTGCTTACAATTTGGCCCTACATCAAACTAGCATACGACTATTAAGGACAGCGAATTTGATACTTGGTTTCATTCATTGAAAAATTTGGGTGAATTAAAATGAATTCAGTGAAATGATCACTAGATCTGGACGTACAAGTTTTAAAAGCAGTGCAAATTATGATTATCGGCAGGTATTCTGACTCGTTTGAGTATTTAGAAGTCATGTTTGCAGGTTAATTTTCATCAGAAATTTGACTACATATTTTTTCACCAGAGGGAAAAGTGAAGCATTCTCAGCTCGAACGTTCTTGGGAATTTATGGGGGCAATTTCCTCAAATTTTCATTACTTTTTTGCCGCTTTTTTGCCCCTGTCATGACCATTTCCAAGGCATTGTTTAGCATTGCGGGGGTGAATTCACACTGTGCCCCCCCGTGTTTTTCAAGCATTGTGTGAATCAGTACCTATTTTGCACAACTATACTGGAAAGTGCACACAGGCTTTTGTTTGTGCAGGCAATATTTTTAAGTTACAGGCACAGGTACATGTAATTTTCCCTTTTTAATTCAAACACTGAAACATATGTGAAAAATCGCAAAACTGTATTCACAAATACTGTACATACAGACATTGCAATATTTATCACACCCCAAACCTACACTGTCGCATACTGTAGCTTGCCCATTCCCTTGATCTCTTAGTGCACGTAACCTCCAATGTTGTTTTTCCTGAACAGTATGCATTAACAGTACATTGTACTTTAAAGGAAAAAGAAATATTGCTTTCTAAGTATGTACATATGATAAAGCAACAAATTATAAATGCAGCAAACAGCTTTATTGTACAGTAGCTTGTTCTGTTCTAGAGATATGGCTATTTATTGCAATGACATGGCGCCACCATAAGATGACTTGGAGCAAGTCTATAATGTCCTGTCAGATCCACATTTGGGCAAATCTGTAATGTATCTTTGTTCTCTTTGAACCGTTTTTTCATTTTAGGAAACGAAATAATAAAAAAAATGGTGTGCCTCATTTCTAAAAATTTACAGCCTGAGGAATAAAAAGTTTAGACAGAAACTTGAGAGTACCTATGGTATCAAAGAAATTATTGAGACAGATTATAAAGAACTACATAGCATATGCATAATTTGTTATGGCTCTATAACATCATAACAGACTTGCTACAAGTCATCATTTTTTGCAAATGGTGGCACCCTGTCATTGCAATAAATAGCTATATCTTTAGAATGGGAAAAGCTATAATAAAGCTGTTTGCTACTTCTTGTTTGTAATTTGTTGCTTTATCATATGTACCTACAGTACTTAGAAAGCAATGTTTCTTTGGCCTTTAAGATCTGGGATATCACTAGGGGACAATTTAGTTCTAGTTTACTGTGTGTGTAGAAAAATGCAACTTTTCATTTTGACTGATAGTACTTACTGTAATCGTAAAACAATAATGGATATTCACATCTTTTTTTCTATGATCTTCACCATAATGAATCACATACAGAAGCTTCTTGCAGATGCTTTTGAAAGCATACTGACTATTGCACAACCTAATAAACATACAGTACTGTTGAACATGATTAAATTTCAAACAACATGTGATAGGCTATGTAACATTCTACTGTACTGTATATTCAATTTCCTACATTATTACAGTACTGCTGGCTTTGGTAGAACATTCTAATACACATCTTTGTTTATCCTGCATCCATACACTATCGAATCATATCATGTATCTCATGCAGAAGTAGGCTATAGCAAATCATATAATATTATCAGCTGGTATTTTAAACAGTTCGTGAACAGAACATTTATAATAGATATTGTAGGCCTAAGCCACACACGACAGGGTATGGGCAATTGTAACCCATGGGCCCCAAGATTTACTTCATGGTTTGATGAAAAATATCAGCAACAAGCAACAAACCAATTTTCTTACATAGCACAGAACTGGTCACTTACCATATATGTTTATTCAAAACTGAGGTGTTAAAGGGAGATGGCAGTTGCCCCAGTTTACTTTCAAAAGTTTGCTAAATCTTACAAATCTCCTCTTGTTTCACTCACAAGTATCTTTCATTATGTTTCTGTATACAAACACTGAATACTGAAGGTAAACCATGGAGTTTTTGTGCATGAATGTAACAAATGAATGTAACAAATGAGTAACAAACATGTCACATGATTGATAAGAGCTATTTGTGAACTAAGATGACAGGGTACATTCAATCAAATTAGGAGGGGGGGAATACATTTCCCCTTTAAGCATGCGTGAGAAATTCTCTTGGTTTTTGCACTTAACAGTAGCATTTAACACTGAGTGTGAATTACCCCTAGGACAAAAGCAAAAATTTCTATTCAGTGATTTAGCTGGGTCAGTCCTTTATGATGACAATCTGATAGCCTGGGAAGACATCTATGGATTAAGGGGGGGATGTGACAGATGTCCCCTTCCACTTTGGAAAAACTTTTAAATTTGAGAGGTGCCTGGATGGCAAATGGTGCAATATGTAAACCAAATTTACCTTGCAAATGTCATGAGAGCTACTGCACAAATTCTTTGAAAAACTGAATCAGGGTACTGTAATTTCTTTTAAATAAGTCCATGTGTGGAAATTGTTCTCTTTATTCTTTTTTCAGGGGGGAGGGGGCAGGGCAACATTCCTTTGCATTGTATGAAATCTGATGCACAAATACAGACTGGCTACACCACTGATTCTGTTCATACCAAATAACACAAATGATATGCATTTCCAATGTTCCTTGCTTTCATACAGATTGCAAAAAAGGTACAGGTCCAGTCAGTGTCTACCAAAATCTACAGGATCAGCAGACAAAACAGAGAAAATGTAACTGGCATATATTCCAAACCAGTATAAGGAAAGGATAGATTTGTATATATGAACCATTGCTTTATTACATTGCATGAACTTTTCAATTAAATTACTTATTGCGCTTATCCTGGGCATGGTAAATAAAGGGTGGGTCATTGCCTGGGTCAATGACAATGATCCTTTCTACTAAAGATTCTTTAGCTCAATTTAGAGGACTTGTTTTATGTGATTTTTACACATATGTGTCAGTTGCTTAAATTGAACATTTGCAAAGTCTACCTTTGTGCATTTTGTCACATCAGGTTAATCTTGCAAATCATCTCTTTTTTCCCTTACAAGTAGTTTATATGATGTTTCTGAACATACTCTTACATACGATATACGAACGGGTTACTCTGCATGATTTAAACTATTCCATAGCAAAGTGGAGCCAAATGATTTAGAGACTTGAATTATGATACCAGGGTGTACAGTAAATTCTAATTTGGGATAACCACATTTTGTCTCTAATAAGGTTCCCAATAGTATTTTGGTTCTTTGTTTGAATGCATATTTTGTAGCCTTATTACTACAAAAAAGAAATAAAATTCCTTTAAAAAACCAGCTTACATACACAGGCATAACTTCACATGGAAAAATCAATATGGTGCCACTAGAAATTCTTAAATTATGCAGAGCATGCTTGTATTTGAAATAAATCTCAACATCACATAAAAGATAAAACAACAAATGACTGGGGGGTTTTCTTTGTATAAATTCTAACACTATTGTACTATGGTGGTATCATGAGTCAGTCACCTTAAATACTGTAAACCATGTGTAGAGATGTGTCACACATTTTAGTTATTTTACACAGTGACTGACTCAAGGTACCGACCAACTCAACATACACTCACCTACGCAACTTGACAACTGTAACTACATAGCCTAGGCCAACCAAAATGTTTTTAAAAGCCATAAACTATTTAAGTCTTGTCTTGTCTTGAAGGCAGCACAAACACCTGACAAGGCTATCCCCTGCTGATAAAAAACAATATAGGCCTAGCCTATAGCTAAACCCACTTCACCTCCTCACCTGTACCATACACTGTTTTATTTGAAAATTCACTACAATGAAGACTAACAAGTGACAGCCTTCAACTTTTACTGTTGCTGTCTTGACCAAATCGTACAGCCATACTTCTTGATGCCAAATTAAATGTGCACCTTAGTTATGGCACTTAATAGCCTTCCCTTGCTCTGTAACTTGTTGTGTTATGTATATGCCATGACCTTACAAGTGATGATACTGTATTGGTTGCATTAAAATATCTTGCAACTTGTACATTCAGTATGTCATGTAAAAATAAGTTGTGATGACAACTTCAGATTGTTGAAGCTGACATGATAAACAAATAATAAATTACAGAGGTTAAGTAACATACCACACTCTCAATGTAAGGAGTTGGGGGCAATGGTACAATAGCCATAGTACTGTACGTTAGTACTAAACAAAGCACGTTATGATTTACACCAGCGACCCTTCTTTACACAGACGTAAACAGAACGTATCCTTGGAACACAGCTGTGTGGAATTGCATAGTATGACTCACATACTGTACATAGGTTAGGCTACGAGGGTAACAGCGCGCTCAATACAAATTTCGACACAGACCTAGCCTACCAATATTGCAAAATATACTTCAACAAACACCTATAAAGACACCAGCTAGCTAAGTTTAATGACACCTACAATCATTGCTGGGAACTTATCATTTGATTAATGTATGTCCGCATGACAACAACGAACTTGGCGTTGCATGGCGAAAGCAACATGGAGCTATCGAGTGCAACAAACATGGCGTCACAACATCTCAGGGTTTGTAAACAAAACAAAGCAACATGCTTTATGATGACTTACTCGTCTCCATCAGGACACATGCCAGTTGTATCGTCATATTTCGTGCAATAAACATCTGGACTATAATTAAATGTTCCATCACGTTTCCGTATAGGTCTTCGCCTTCTCTGGTTGAGAAAATGCCAGTGGAAACAAGTAAATGGCCTATGGTTTGGACATTTGTGCTGTAGGAAATCTTGACACTGTTGAGTACGAAACTCTTTCAGGTACCTGGAAGAAAGTACAAGTAAAATAATCCAATTAAAGAATGACTCCCATAAATTTTGATGGTAACGGAAGGAGAAATTATTAAGGAAGGCTTACGTGTAGTGAAATGGTTTCTCCACTGGCGTTACCACAGCATTACTGGCCGAATTTCGCACCTGCTCCGACGGCATTTTGGATTTGGCCTGAGCCCGCGAAATGTACATTTGCATAGCCAATCACACAGTATGACGTCATGATACGTGACAGGTGAAAAGAGACCACGTGACTTCCCGGGATTTCCCCAGGAGCACGCTGCGCAACGTTTTGATTTATGTATCTCAGTGAAATGAACGCATATTTCTTTGCTTTCATTCTTTTTGACACAGTTCTTTTTATTTCATGTAGACATTTTTTCGGAGGCAGCTGATGAGATAATGTGTAGACTACCAACTTTCCGAAAAAGGAGGTTTTGATTTACGGATGGGAAAGTCGTACTGCAGAGATGACCTAGTTCTAATGGCAGAAAATATGCCGTATCCAGTGTTACTTATGTACTACGGGGGGTCCACAGCTTTATAAAACTGTGACAAAATGTCAGTTTACCAAATATATGACTCAAAGTAAGCAGGGCCGTCGGAACCGGGGGCTGCAGGGCCCATGTTTTGCCACGTATAGTTTTTTAATGCAATAAAAACGTCTAAAAAGTGAAAGACGGAGAATAGAAAATAATAAATATCATTCTAAAAGTTATATCACCTATCATTCAGTCTATCCGTATTATATTGAGACAAATGACGTATCATTTCCGTAATTCAGTCAATAAGGAAAAATCGTTTACGAAAGTATTTGAAAATAGCGACTTAATGTCGTACGACGTACTGAATGTGACTTTCTGCGTCAGTTTTTGGAATTCTAAACGGTCAATGCATGATGAAGTCGCGGCATTTTGCGGTGCTTTATCTTAAGCTACTGATTATTCACAGTTGCGTAACTCCTGTGGGGTCGGACAGTGCTGAGCCGGGGTCCCCGACCAAAAGTGGGCCCCGCTATACTGATGCACAGAAAAAAGCTAGGCTAAGTAATTTCAAGGTCTAAGAAATTGGGATTGCACCTGCAATATTCCTTGCTTCATGAACCGATGAATGGAAATGAGCATTGAGTTCATTGGACATATCAGTAATCAAAGTAATAAAATTTTCGCGCCCTCCGCGTGCGTGCAGCCCCACCGCGTAGCCTGTTTACTATCAATACCGTCTCAAACATATTCACATTATTCAAAGGTGAGAGTTCTACAATTACGCCGATTGTTCTTGTGTATTGGAGTCATTACGGAGGAGCAGGGCATTGCAAGAATGCAAAGTAGTGGAATTCAGGGGAAAGACTCGCCTTCAATTAGCTGATTCATTTTGTTAGGAATTAAAAGTGTGTCAGTGCAAAGTCTCCAGGCAAATTTTGTTATGGGGACGATTTTCAATGCAAAATTTCGGCGAGCTTCTCGATCATTTATCAAGGTACACACTCTATATCTTATAACCATTATTGGGACAATAATACATTATTGTAACCAAACCAATTTTCCGAAAAATGTACAACTCCGTCCCTTCAGGGACCTCACATCAGTAGAGAATCTTAGACTTATATAGTGCCATTAGTAGCATATAAGGTAACATTCGTAGTATGCATTTACCGTTACACATTTTTATTATAACGAGTGCCATACCACAGCCAAAATATCACTAAATGATGATTATTTCTATGGATGTAATTAATTGCAAGATTTGCTAAGATACCTGCATTTTGCATCTAAGCTACCTTAACTAAACAGGAATTTTTCAAGGAAAGGAATTGTTACCCCTCCATGCACTTAGTCACCACAGCATTCCCTTACAGTCAACCAAAAGTATAAGAATTCACTTAATCGTGAAAGTTTTCTTATATATGGTCAGTTCGGGAATTTGTCAAAGATAGCACCATTTTGCATCTAAGCAATCCTAAATTTACCAAAATTTCTCAAAAATACACATTTTTTACCTACCTTCTGGGCAGATGTTTCTAGGGTAGACTTAAAGCACCATCTTCTATAGTGCCCCCATATCGCCAACCTCTGATGGCGCCACTGGACATCCTGAAAGAGGGCCCTTTGGATCCAGGAGCTGGGCCCCGAGCTCATCGCTACGCCGCTGAACTTTCCTTTACTCCTTCTTGCCAGTAAACTTGTGTTGCCTAGCCGATAAAGTCGTTTGATCGCCGAACTGCATAAGACAAACCTATATGACCCGAGAAGAGGAAATTGCCCGAGAAATAGGTCTTTGCCTGGCCAGTTGGGGCGGGGAGGGGTAGTAGCTCCCTTGCCAGCCTCAATCATGTATGGAGCTGAAATAGGCTCTGGAGTTCCTCGCGGAGACCCCTTTTGGACTGTTTTGTTTTAAAAGATTTAGTTTGTATACTTGTATTATACTCCTGTTATATAAGGGCCTACTTGCAAGCTATATGCATGTGCTTTCGAGATTCAAAGTAAGTGAAGTGATAAAACAAAATGATTAAAATAGGTACTAGATATTTTCCTGAAAATTTGGAAGTGCCTGCCTGCTCACATTACTAATACTGGGCTATGGTACTATTTTCCGAAAGTTGCTCAGGTCACATTTATTTTCCGTGGTTTTTACTACTATTACCTTGAAAATAGGCCTATGAGGTGGGGTCTTTGGGTGTTAGCAGCCCCACCGCAAAAATGTCGAGTTAAGGGTAAAATATCGTTTTCTAGTGCAAAATTCATGTCATAATTGTTTGCGCCAAGTTTCAGGGGCCAGGGCAAACACTTTCCGTCACTTTTGAACTGTCTTTCCATACCCATATGGCTTTGACCTGCTTCAGTTTGTGGAACTAAACATTTTGGAGCAATCTATTGACATTAGTGCGTTATAGATGCTTATTGTACTTTAGATTGCCTTGAAAGGTGCTCAAATTACATGTCTCTAAAAGGAAAGAAGGAACCAGGGCTGGTGGACCTGCAGTCCCGATTAATTTTCAGTGTAATTTTTTCTTCCACGAATTATATAACTGTGTCTAACAACAACTAAAATTAACCTAGAAAACGTTCTAGAGACTAAAAAGCCAGCCTTAGTGTCCAGAAGTCTGAAGAAGGCTCTACTTAGTCGTCAAAATAAACAAGTTGATTTCTCAGACCATAGTAATATTCAAACGTAAACGCCTCCTTCATACGTTCTCTAGAAACTTCGTTTGTTGCTCTTTTTCATTAGTCTATTATCAAGAAAAGTATATGGCCTGCACCTGCCTATCGATATCTTTCCTCTGACGGGCAACTAATTTGTGCCCCATTACAGCATTAACAGTAGGAAAGTCTCGGCGGCCTCTGGCAGTAGGTCATAACAGTGCGTTGGTGTAAAAATACTTGTACAATAGATTGCTTATTTCTGAGCAAGTGCAGACATAAGCGTACGAGGCGGGGAGTCAGGGAGGGCATATGCCCTCCTAATTCGGGTAAAAAGATTGATAAATTGCATTACATAAGTTAATAAAATTTGGGCAAAAACTAACCTCGCCCCCCTAGAAAAATTGACCCCGTACGCCCATGACTACGGGCCCTATATAGCCATGTGACGGGGAGGGGTGGTCCCCACACTTTTCAGAGATGCATAATATCACATCGTCTAAGGTTAAGTTCGGACTTTAATGTCAGATTCCGCATAATTACGTCATATTCAATCTCGAAACCTCATGTTTTCCCTGGCGTTGAGCTTGGAGCCCTTTTGCTCAATTTCCATTTATTATTTATTAATCATTTCATACAGGGTGAACTCGTTTAGCTAAAAAGTAGCTAATTTCACACGAGGCCCTTGTTACAACAATGCATGAGAAGAATGCACAGGAAGTTTATGAACAAAAATAAGAAGAAAACTAGAAAAAAATCAAAACGATCAATAAAATATTGAGATAACAAAATGGAGTAAAAGCAGTCAACATTAAACTTCATATAAAACGTAAAGACATGATTAAAAGATGGGCAACACAGACAGAGAAGTTTAAAACACGCATCATGACATAAAACGGGTAAGAAGAACCCTGATTGTAAGGCTTAATATTTAGGAGAAATTGTACAGTGCGTGGTTATTAAGAGCATTAAACATATCAAATTATTTCTTGAATGAGACGTTTAAAACGATTCAATGACTTGGCATTCCTACATTCAGGTGTTAATAAAAGATTCCAATCCTGTGCAGCTATATAGGAAAATCTTCTCTTATGGTATTGTGTGCTTCCACCTTTAATGAATAAACAATTCGAAGTCGATCTTAAACCATATGAGTGTGCTTCACTGGTAAGTTGGAACAGCTGTCGAATATAATCAGGGGCCGATGCGTTAAGACACTTATACAGAATGATTGTTCTTTTTTCTTGGATACGATTGTCTATCGTTTTCCACTTTAGTGCATCGAACACAGATGTAGACCTCGGTTGGAAATGTGTATCGCAAAATATAACTCTAGCCAGGGGCGTCGATTGGGGAGGCGGGGGGGGGGGGACACGTCCCCTCCACTTTTTTGAGAGGTGGGGACACTAACACATTTGTCCCCCACACTTTTTGTCACCTGAAACTAAAAAGTGAGGTTACTAAAACACTGCATGTGGGCGAGTAGTGGTGAAGACATAGATATGCTCAGAAGGTATTCCACGTGGCTCTTCATCAGGTCCGTAGGCAGTAAGT
>WURT03000001.1:752771-783816 GCA_009936505.3 Holothuria glaberrima | reverse complement strand
AAACATAAAGACTCCTCTTTACTACAATTCTGGAATTTTCTGCCTTCAGATATTACAGCCACCGCAAGTTACGAACGTTTAAAAAAAGCTGAAATTTTACTATTACACAACATTTCAACTGAATGTGCTATTTTCCAATATTGACGCTATTTTCTTGTGTGACGCTCTTTACTCTCTTCTCTTTTGTGATCTTTATGTTTTGTTTCTAATGAAAGGGACCAAGTTCGAAAAGTTCTTGTTCCTCTACAAACCATTATTATTGCACATTTATCTCTAAATTATTGTTCCATTAAGCCATGAATTCCCTGTCATTCCTTTATTGTGCTATTTCATTATGGATGTCTTATATTGCTTCCGTAATGTTCTGTTTATAAATCATGTTATACTGAAATGGTTCGTAGAATATAAACTTCGACTTTTACAACCACATGGCCTAGGACTGCTGGTACTAATACTTTTAGGCACATGATGTTACTTTTACCCTTCCAATGTAAACACAGTAACTAAACTTTTTACGCCTACCTCAAACACCTCAATACAACTTAATATGTCACTCCCACTTACAATTCAAATAAAATTTCGCAAATTATCAGCATTATCTACAGGGGCATCACCTTTACCCCCTTTCCCCTCCCTCACATAAGTTGGTGAACAGAGGTGAAAGGCCCTATACTACCTGCTAGCTGATCGTTCCCCATAATACAACCCTCTAGCAGATCGTTCCCCATAATACAACCCTTTGTCCCCCTTTCTCCTCTTAATCACAAATTCCCTTAGTTTTGCCAATCGTATCTCCCACGTACTCCCCCAACGGCCTGTCTGTAGTTAGTTAGATGAGGTTTAACGGCCCAGTTTCCAACGAATTGGTTCAAGTCGAGCCGACCACGGCCATTTTTTCAGTTGTGGCTCACTGGCTTGTTTTCCCTTACTCCATTGCTTATGCAGAGCATGGCGCACAACGGCAGGAGGTTCCATTTTTAAAGTCTTTGGTATGACTCGACCTGGGAATCGAACCCGGGCCTCCCGCCTGTCTGTAATGTCTAAAAGCTGAACCTCACAAAAGCGTGTTTTCTGCAAATGCTTTACTTCCAACAGTGTCAAAAGTTCTGCGTAATACTCAAAGCATTTCACGTGCACTATAATACTGCGTATTTGCAGGCTAATTCAGCTCTAGTTTTGATTCCAATATGGAATTGCCACATCGCAAATAACCATCAACCTCAATAGGTGCGAAACCATATAGCTCAGAGAAATTCCAATGAGACAGTCACATCCATCATCGGTTAACCCAGTGAATTTATTAAGTATCATGGACAGGGGCAGTTCAGGGACCAAAAATATGTAATTACACCTTGACTCTTCTTTCTGCCCCACAATAATTGCAATCTATGTTCGTTCAAAGGGATTTGCCAGAGACTTAATTCAATGACCTCAAAAAAGCAGATAATTATTCTGCTTTAGGAAGTAAAACCGCATCTCAATCAGGTGCGTCGATTTGATTTTGGAAGTGAGGGGGAGCGGGGACATCTGACCTACAACTTCTCTCCTGTGCTGGTGAGGAGTCTGTAAGAGGAGGGTACCCAGATGCAAAATGGCGCCAATGTTTCAATATATGGGGTAACTATGAAAAAAATTGGGGTGTACTTCATTATCCAAAGGAAAAACTGCATGCAGGCTCAGCCAGGGGTGTAGCTTTGATTTGCCGACATGGGGGTCAAGCACTCTGACTGAGGCCAGCTACTCGAAGCCTTGATAGATGCAATGGGTTGCCGAAATGATGTTGACTACAAAATATAAGTTGCACGAAGCGCGCCGAAAAAGTTGGGATTGTATCGAAAAAGAATTAATAATTTTGTTTTCATAAAGAAAAGGTGAAAAAGTTTGGGTTTTCAGTAGTGAATCTGCCCTACTTTAGAGCAAACCAAGAAATTTGATGAGGCGACTGCACGGTCTTCGTAGGGAAGTACATTCTATATCTTACCCATTAAGGCTACCAGACCAAACCGTATTTTTTTTCTTACAACATATATTTGCAACGATGGTGAGGTTGGAGGAAGAACCTTCCAAAAATAGGGAAAAGAGGTTAGAACTTCGCAACGTTGCATTTTCGTGTTCCTCTAGAATCACAACTGCAATATTTGTGGAACCTGTAACGTTGAGTAAAATCCAATATGTTTGAAATCACGTGCGTTACAGCTGATGGAATTGAAGATGAAAGCGCGCGTAGAAGCGCGAAAATTGTTTTTGAAGTTATAGAGAGAATTGTGACAGAACTCACTGCCTAAGGACCTGATAAAGAGCCACGTGGAATTCCTTCTGAGCATATCTACGTCTTCACCACTACTCGCCTACATGTAGTGCTTGGTTACCTCACTTTTTAGTTTCAGGTGACAAAAAGTGGGGGAACAAATGTGTTAGTGTCCTCTTCTCTCAAAAAAGTGGAGGGGACATGTCCCCCGTCCCCTCGAATCGACGCCCCTGATATCAATAACATGTAGCATTTGAAAGATGCTGAAGACATGTTAAGTTTTCTAGAGACACAGTGCATTATCGGAAGTCTGTGATTTTATCCCGGCACGTTGATAACACAAAGCATTGTACTTCATGATATTGACCTTGTTGTAGGGAATATTTAGCAACTTTGTTTGCTACACCCTACACATGGTATAGTATTATGCTAGGTCCACATGGAAGGATATCCAAACATTCCAACATTACCAAAATTCGAGGGCAAGCAAGACAATAAATTATAAAGAAATACTAATGCATTGTGTCCATTTTCCTTTCATTCTATCACCTTTAGGAGAACAGGAGGTATTTTGTGACAAAGTAACCAATCTTTAAAATGAGGTGCCTTGAGTAAGGATTAGGATATTGCTACGGGGTTTGGAGGTAATGAATTGGAAGTTTTTGTCTTCTTTTCACATGAGACTCTTGTGACGTGCCACTGGAATATGCCTTTAAGTGTATCATAAATGTTCCCCACTGATAGAAGATGAAATCATTTAATGCACCCCTGGCCCGATACTTATTTATTATTTTACATTATTTTTCTTAATCTTTTTCAAAATTCACGTTTGAAGATAGAGATAAAGATATCCCTGGAGCGTTTCAAAGAATCATTCAATGACAGCACGTGGTCTGGTTGAAGAGGAACATGACACGCCTTGTTAAGTCCGCATATCGAAGCTGGTTACCATAACAAGTGTAGTTAATTCCTTATTTGCATACACTGTTCGCAAGACTGGTCAGCTTATATCTCTTTTGAGTAGAGTGCTTAGTGATGCATAAACTCGTGCAAAGAAAGAATAGATATTCAGTGTCGAATCGCAACAGTCCTTGTTCGTGAAAAAAACTTAGCCCTTCTACTATTTTTTAAAGGATCCCTTATCGAAGATGGACATAGACGAGGCTATCCATTCGATTGGCGACTTCGGTCGTGGACAAATTCTCATCGTCCTCGCTGTTTGTGTCATGTCACAGACGGTCCCGTCGTGGGTTATCTTTGGGATAACATTTTTAGGAGCATTCCCAGATCATTTCTGCAAATTACCGCCCGACGCACCCATTGAAGACAATATACCGCTCGTGGAAACTGATGGAGAATATTTTTACGACAGCTGCACCCAGTATGCTTATCCTGGTAATTCGAATAATTTAACAGTCCTCTGCCAGAATGGATGGAATTTCTCCGAGAAACCATATGGTACCACCATCGTAACTGAGGTAAGGGTCTAAGAGACTCTATCAAACATTTTACAGTCATTAGTATTTTTGTTGAAATAGTTCAAGATAAACTTTGCTTAGTACTGTACACAGCTAGCAAGACTATCAAGACTGTCATGTATTTCATCGGGGTGGCAAGAAAAGTTTTCGAATTTCGTTTGCAGTAAAGGGGGCGATTTATTCTCAATATTGCAAGGGACATGACTCCATTTCCAAATAATTTGCTGTGTGAAAAATCAAAGTCACGGGGAGATTTCTCAAATATTGGGGGATGTCCCCCTGTCCACGGGATTGCCGCCTATGTGTGCAGTGGGAGATAGTCCTCGTGACGTTTCTTAAAAATCTCGTACAGCCAATAGTGTCCTTATCCCAGGTAACGAACTTCCACTTAGCCTGAATATAACAAGTACTGATTAACACTACAGTGGTGGTATATGTACTCACTGCTATCATTTCGATACTGTTGAATTTTCCCATGAAGTTTCACTCTGTCAAGGAAGCTGATCTCAAATGTAGACTTCGTGAACAAAACTGACTTTGCCGTCTCAATCTCTCCTGTTTACTGCCTGTTTTCATTACATAAATCACAGCACTTCTGTTGCCTATAACATTCAAGCGAAGGAAATATCTGGCATATGCTTTGCAAATTTGCAATTCACTAATTTTCATGGTAAAATGGGAGGTATTCCTCCTCTTTACTAAAAATAACAAAACGACATGACAATGAGGTGAACATGATGCGCAAGAGTGTCACAGGCTCCTCAAAAGTGAGATGAGGGACATGTACTCTCTCAGAACTATTTCGAGCGGAAATAGCGGATCCCAAAGTGGAGATCCTGGGCTCACTTATTTTACCCTGGAAAAGTTTGGAGGCCTTCTAATCTGTGGTGTAATCTGAGGTTTGTAACACTATTTTAATCCATAAAACTGCGGTGTTCTCCACTTTCGAGTTTGATTCCATTGGATCATCTCTGTTACAAGCTATGGAATCAAATACATGGCTATACTTTTTCGTTGGGGTTCTGGAAATAAGTGGAGGACAAAATGCCCCCCCCCCCATTATCAAACTTTGAGGGACATAAACCCCGTCCCGCAGATTGGTATCCCCATAATGATGCGAAATAGTCAAGAACAAAATTATGAAAAGTAATTGTCTGTAATGTTTTCGGTCTGGTCCGTAAGTTTGTTTAATCCTGGTAGAAAATTATTGGAACCCTTAAAAGCGTTAAAGTTTACACCAAAAACTTGAAAGCCCAAGCAAGACAGAACGGCTTTATTAATACCCCACTGAAACCAAAATAAAACCTGTAAACTCCGACCTATAAATAATGGAGCTAAAGTAACCAAAGAAAGAGGTAATTGGCTTTCAGCAACCCATGCTTGTCAGTTTTTATAGGCCATTATATTCAATGTTTTGTTCGCCTCTCATATCATTTGATATTAATTGCAATAATTTTGCCATGAGAAAATGTTTATTAATAATGGGAGTTCCTCGTTAATGTCCTTATTAAATTAATTCCAGTCATAAATAAGTCAGAGGTGAATTTCGTTGGGATTAAAGTCCTATCGTCCTAATTTGCTTGTCTAAATTAAAAATAATGCGTTTGCATTTTCGCTACAGTGGGATCTTGTCTGCGATCGTTCGCAACTCGTTGCGTTGACCCAGAGCATCTTGATGATGGGGACAATGGTTGGCTCTGTGATTTTCGGACACCTCTCGGATCGGATGGGCCGAAGACCAAACTTAATGACAAGCTTATTCTTTCAGGGATGTCTAGGAGTTGTTCTGTCTTTCTCTCCTAGTTACTGGTTCTTCCTGATTGTTCGTTTCTTGATGGGTATACTTGATCAGGTAAATACTGTTCATTTTAACCTACTCTGCCTTACTAAAAGGACTTTGCTAAACACCAGTCTAGAACAACCTTGCCTGCAAGGTCTACTTTTTCACTCTGTTAAGTAGACTTATACCCTATACTCTTATGATCAAGAGACAAAAGGCAAAATGCAAATGACCAAAGGTAAAAGGAATCTATTTCACCACCATTGCGTGTGGGTATGTATTTGTGAGTGGGTATGTATTTGGGTTTGTTTCTGACCTTAGTTCACCTTGTAAAGACGACACCTCATAAAAGGTATGATTAATACTTTTACACTCATCTATCGATTTTCTGTAGTAACAGGAAAAGCCCAGGGTTTCCGCAAGGGGGAGAGGGGATTTGTTCCACCTTTCCAGAAGAAGGAGGGTAAAATTCCCCTTTTCATTTCCATAAAAATACTTGGTGTCCTACTTAAGAAGCAGACACTTTTGCAGCAACGTTTGAAGTTACATAAATAAAAGACCTTTTAAACCCTTCAAATTGCACCTTATAGGGGTCTTGAAGGAAGCTTTTTCCCCCTGAACCCACTTGTAACTTTAACCGAGGACAGCATAAATTTGGACTTGGAGTTTAGCAGTGATAAATACCCTCCTATTTTGAGTTTCTGGCGGAATCCCTGAAGCCTGTTGTTTTTGTTGGTAGACAGATATCATTTTAGGTCATAAGGGGTAATTCTACAAAAACCCCGTAAATCTGTTCCTAAAAACTAAGTCCCAAGAGGAACAACTTTCAAGAATCTGATACTTGAAATGTAAATTCCCCATACAAGGACCCTATTACATTGTTTCTGGTTGAGTTCAGAGATCATTTTTAGTCACCAGAGGTCAAAGGGTGTAAACCTTACGGACACAACTTTATCACGAATTGGAACTTTGAAGGATACTTAGGATGTGAATGTTTCAGATTTAGTGCAAGGAGTCTGTTGGAGGTTAAAGTTCATTTGAGGCCATCAGGACTCAAACTGTGAAAATCTGTCTAAAGATATTGTTGCAAGAGTATCATACTTGACAGGTAGGTGCCAAAGCCTTTATTGAGGAATGGACCAAACTGGTTGTGTTTTGGCGGAGGATAAAGGGCATTAGGGGTTACTAGATATCAAACTGTCCACACATCTCAAAGATTAGCTTAAATTTTGATAACAAATACTGTGATTGTGGTTCATAAAAGAGTTATTCACTGCGTATGGATTTGAAACTTTGCCAGTTTGACATTTCAGTTTAACAAACTATTTCCTTTTGGCAAGGAATCTTGAAACCAGTGTGGGTTCTCTTTGTGTTTATTCTTCTAAAATACAGTAAGAGACCTTTAAAACTTGTGCAGGGGATTTAAATTGCGGAGAAAGTTTTTCTCAGATTAAGTTTACACAATTTCCTTGTTTGCACAATGAACTTGCTTTGAGCCTGGGTATAAGAAAGAAAAACAAAGCCTTTCCTTTTCTCGTATTGTGCGTAAACATTTTGTGCCCAATTTTTGTCCCTTTACACTCTAAAAAATGATTGCCCAACCTGGGCAAAAGTTAACAGAGCCGTTGGTTTCGTATGCCTCCTAACCGGAATTGGGTAAAATATTGCCCAAATTAGTTGGTTAAGGGTTTTAATCATAAGTTGGGCAAAAAATTGCCTCACCATTTGCACAACAATTTTACCCAACTAATTAAGCAAATATTTTGCCCAACCAAGTGGGCAAAAATTTTGCTCAACTTTGAGGCAAAACATTTTTACCAATTTATTACCCAATTCCCGTTAGGAGGCATACGGAACCAACGGCTGTATGAAAAAGTTACCCAATGGAGATTGGGTAAAGATTTTTAAATGAATATCACTGTCAGTAACGGCTTGTACATATTTAAATTTTGCCTGTTGTTTGTCTGATGCGCGGGAAATGCCTTGTAAAAGATCATTTTTGCGCGGATTTTAAGGCAGCCAAGAAAATTGCGCGGATGGAAAATTGGCCGTTTCTTTTTGCACAAGGAACGCGTTCCCTGAGCAAGCCAAACTTTACAGTGTGGTCCTAGCCTAACGTTAGTGATATGTAGTATGTATAGGTATTGCAGTGTAGATTGATATTGACTGCCATTTTGTTGTTTATCACCAAGATTGCCCACTGATGGTGCAATACCTCGTTTGCATGAAAGTTAGACATTGCACACGATACCTAGTCTGTCTGGTTTCCCCTCTCCTCTGTGATTGGTCATTTATTTGTGGTATGGTACTTCCAGCCAATCAGCAGCCTATCCCATAGTAATAGACTTCCTTTTGTCCTACTGTAGATTCCCAGGTGCCCTTCCCGTTTCCTGTCACGTGTGATTCCCACGCCACATCTTAGTTCCACGTGGAAGCCGTATCCCATATTTTCCAGGGAGTGGCCAATTTAACTTTCTACAACCTTCTCATTGGTTATACAAAATTGTCGTATTGATTAATATTCATTTTAAGGCTACGTCACGACCTTTGACCAATCAGGGGACTGCAATAGGATTCCCTACACAGCCACGAAGGCCTGGAAGCCCAAGCCTTGCAAGCTCGTCACCCGTGCTGCAGACCTCTCAGAAAAAGCACGATGTCATTTTGTACCTAATGTAATAATAATTCAACCTTTGGCCGGCCATTTAATCACTTGTAATTTTCTGCATAATTTTGAGGAAGAGATAGAATCAATAATAATCGAGTGAATCAAGAATAAACTGTCTTCATATTTCTGTGTTTTTGGACTGAGCTCACCCCCAAGCCTCCGCAGAAGCGATTGGCCCAACAATACGTAACACTAGGCCTGGGCTAGCTAGTACAGTAGTAAGGCAACAGGCTTCAGCCTGAGGGAGTAGCCTATTGCAGTCTTTGCTGTTTGGTAGGCCAGATCATGCAGTAGGCTACGCTTATAACTAGGACTAGGGCTATAAGTTATGGTCTAATGTTAGTTAGGCTAGGCTTTAGTTGGCCTAATGTTAGGCAATTGCATTAGTCTAGGCTACATAAGCTTGAGGGTCATGCAAACGTTTTACTACTAAGTATCAGTTATAGTGGTTTATTCTAACCCTTGAAGACGTCAATCAGATCCCAGTTTGTCAGATATGATATGACAGTTTCGTCGCACATGATAACAGACTATTTTACAATCAGTCTCCTCAGAAAGTTCAGCCTTTCTGCAGACTTCGAAAGCAAGTCTGTCGTCGTCTCAGTTGGGCACGATTTACCCACCTCTTTTTAACCAACTTTTTCTAGAGTGTATAGTTAATTTATCCATATTAGCCGATTGTAGTACGCACAGGTCCCTGTTACATATTTTCTTGGCTTCAGTGAACAAAAGCAATAAACTAATTGAGAATTTGCACTTTGTTTTACGTCCTATTTGCCCTTTTGTCTTACCAAAATAACTGGCTTTAAAAAGAGAATCCTCAGTGTCGTAGTCCTCTTCCCTCTTCCTGTTGCAGTCCTCCTCTTTCCTATATTCTGCTTCTAAATAGTAAGCAAGCGTGACTTTCCTTGAAGATATGTTTTTGAAAGGCCCTAATCAAAATCCAACCAATACCTGAAATCCTGTGTTTAATAGGTTAAGAGAATAAGACCTTAATATCGAGAATTAAAGTGGTCTGGTTTGTACCAATTTGCAAAATTCATGTCCATCTTAACGCTCGGGGATTCAGCTCAAGTCTGTTCTTCGTAACGTTGCTGTTTGTGGCAGTATCAACTACCTTGCTTGTCTTTCTTCTATTCCAAGACTATTTCGACAAGGGAATCCAGAAAAATCTGGTTCCAACCAGTTTGTGGGTTCAGGCAGTCGCTCAAAATACAGCAATCAATGTCGCTCAATATTGGAATCAAAACTCACGAACGTATCATGCCCTGGCGAATAAACCAAAATAACCTTTCACGTTTAAAAGTTTTTTTTTCCATTCTTTCGTATACAGGGATATCAATTACCAGGGTTTTCTTTGATATCGGAAATGTTTACCCCGAGAAAAAGACCAATCGGGCTCAATATTTTCATCAGCTTCTGGGGTCTCGGAATTATGTCCCTTGCAATGCTTGCTTTTTTCATCAGGGATTGGAGATACCTTCAGATTGCTACCTCCCTACCATTTGTTCTCCTTGGTATTATCAGTTGGTAAGTTAAGTCATGGTTAACAAACGAAAACCCGTATCAAAAACAATAAGAAGACCTAGCTTTAGATGTGAATGTTTACAAAACATAGTGTGCACTTTGTTCTGAGCAGTTTATAGCACACGACAGGCCTAAGTTTCTTATCGAGCAGGTTGACTCTCTAAAATTTCCTCAATTATTCATAATTCATATTTCACGCATGAGCAGGCGACGTGTAATTGTATCCTTCTTCTAGTTATTTAAAGACCATATACTTATCCAGCATAAACTGAGCTGTAGTCCAGTTTTATCTACCTTGCAAAACATCGATACGCATGTTTAATTTAGTACTACTCTGTAGATTATTTATCTATGGTCAATTTTTTTCAGGAAATTGGTACTGAAGTCACCTGCATCTGCAGCAAGGCGATGTGTAGACACTATGATATTTTGTATATGAAAACAGCTATGAACTAAACACTTAATATTTTAATAAGACCTATCCCACAAGTCTGGTCTAGTTGTTCGAAAAATTAAAAGTGTACTATAGGAAGATTTCAAATTAGGAGTACAGCTTTACTACTTTTATTAGACTTTTGTTGAAAGGGCGGATTCGCCGGTGGGAGACTTGTTGGCAGGAAGAGCATTTCTATCTTTTTGCTGAAAAGTGCTGAAATTTAGTTTCGAGTGGGATTTTCTGGCCCTAGATCCCCGTCTAAGGTACTCATAGTCATTATGAGATCTTCATTTGGACAATACTCCAACAATATCATTACTGTAATATCAATTGCAGGTTCGTTCCAGAGTCTCCTCGTTGGCTGGTCTCCATTGGAAAGTACCATGAAGCCAGCACAATTTTGAATAAAATTGCCCAATATAACGGTAGTAAAATAAATCCAGTGGTCCTTATCCCAAAATGTTTCGTCGACTACGGAATTGACAACAAATCATTCGTCGAATGTGAACCAAAACAGCCAAATGAACATTGGAAAGAGCAAGCTGAAGGAACTCACCCAGAGGCAGTGACGACTATTTCACTTCAAATTGCCCGGAAAGAAGTGACAAACAGCAAGGGTGATGCCAAAATACTCTCAAAATCAAAGACAGACCAATCATTCTCGTTCTTGTATCTGTTCAAAACTCGTAGGATGTTCCTGGTGACCATTGTTGTATGCTTCGCATGGTAAGTGTGGATATCATGAAGGAAAACGGTTTTCTCAGAGCGACGCAAGACCTCTGTGTCTCCTGTCGGGTAGGAAATTCTACCCCTCCCCTGTTGTGTTGTATTTATTATTGTCACTAACCTCCTAACTCGCTATCATTAGATTATTTATTTTGTTGTTTCAGAGTAGTGATTGTGCCGTCATTCTGACCAGTCTTTTGCCTTACCCTGCTATTAATGATTTTCGTTCACACAGCTCAAAGGGAATTTTATTAATAACAATAAGGAGTGAGTGTCAGCAACATTAGCCAGATGTGTCTAGTAACCCATGGAAGTCCTTCTTCGGCCAGTGGTCTAGTTTAGTGTGCATTTCAATGTCATCTATTCATTCCTATTTGTTCTGAACTGACTTTTCTTCCCTTCTGATTTAGTTTTTCTACATGGGGACAATATGACAAGGTTGACAACCACTGTTTTGTAGACCATAACATTTTACTATTTTAGCAAATGAAGTCATTCATCAAAACTGAACTTAGCCTCAGCTACTAACAAGGCGGTCGGAAGGCTCGTTAGATACGGGGTGCTAGAAGTCATAGGCGTACGAGGCGGGGCCAGGGGGCAGACTTCCCCCCCAAAAAAAAAAAAATTTTCTGAGGTGGAAAATTCCTTGACTTCGGGCAACTTTTTTGAGATTCGGGCAAAAATTTTCTGTCCCCTCCCCCAAATTTGAAGAGTCCCGTACGCTTATGCTAGAACTAAGTTACCTCCAAAGTGTTGGTAATTTCTAAGGTATATTTTCGCTGTTCTTAGGTGCAGCAAATGATAACTTTTTAAAGAAGCACTTCAAAAGTCAAACTAAAATTATTGTATCCGTAACCCCCTCCACTATGATGTAGTAGATTAAACTTCCGCCCCTTCTCTTGAATGGTAATATGATAGTAGGAACAACCCATACATCTGTTAGTTTAACCAGTAATTTCAAGATACTGCTAGCTGTTGAAAGGACCTTCATTGCCTTGATATTTTATAGTTAATTGTATCTTTTCTGTTAGGTTTTCCGTCTCATTCGCCTACTATGGAGTATCTCTAAATTCTGTCAGGCTGGCTGGAAACCCATATCTTAATGTTTTTCTGATTGGGGCTATCGAAATTCCAGCTAACTTTGCAGGAATGGCTTTGTCTGTTAGGTAAGTACGTGTTCATAGCTTGGACTGTTAAGTAAACGGTACACATATAAATTTATTGTCAGCCATCATCTGTAAGGATATTACTCTAATTCCATACAAACGGCACATGCTTTAGAGAAATTTCATTCAGCCTTATTGTTTTCTTGCAGGTTTGGACGAAGAAGACCCATGTGTGTGCTGCTAATTATGTCTAGCATTGTGTGTGTGACTACAGGCTTCATCCCGAGACGAAGTGGTGAGCAATACCAAACACTATGAGCTTGAATACTATGCTAAGAACGAGTGCAATGGATAATGTATCTAGTCATAGGTAAGGATAAATGCCTTCTGTTACTGATTTTAGTACATAATTTAACCAGAAAGCCCAAAGGCGTAGTGATTCCTTGCCGGAAGGGGGATGTTCATCCCTCAGATTTACACTTCTTGACTACATTATTTTTACGATACATTCACCATTTGACCCCTACTGACCTCACATGACCTTTAAACCCCACCAAAACAAACAACAAAAAAATTAAAAAATACCTGTTTTAGAAGATATTTGTCTGAGCCTCATCCCTTGTACTGTCATGTTCACAAAAATTCAGGTTTTAACCTCTGGTGACCTCAAATGACTTGTGACCTCCAACTAAAGCAAAAGACTTCCTCCTCTCAACATGATAAATCTATATACAAAGTATGAATAGTTTCTGTCCTTCCCACCTTCATATACCATGTTAATACGAATTTTAGTTTTTGACCTCTAGTGACCAAAACGGACCTTTGACCTTCACCAAAACAATAGGGTTCTTCCACTCAACATGAAAAATCTATATATCAAATATGAAAATTGTATTTCATTTTTATCTTGAGGTATCGTGATAACAAGGTTTTCGGTCTTTGTCCTCTGGTGACCTCAAGTGACGTTTGACTTCAAAAAAGGGGGTTCTCTCTCAACATGAAAAATCTTTATTCCAAATATGAAAAGTGTCGATCATTGCTATCTTGAGATATCGTGATTACAAGATGTTTACAAAGTTTTCGCAGTTTGTCCTCTGGTGACCTCAAATGGACTTTGACGTCCAAAAAAGGAAAGGGTGCTCCCCCTCGACATGACAAATCTATATATCAAATATGAAAAGTGTCGATCATTCCTATCTTGAGATATCATGATTAAAAGCCATATACAAGATATTTACAGTTTAACCTCTGGTGACCTAAAACGACCTGAAACCTTAACCAAAAACAATAGGGTTCTTTGCCTCAACATGACAAATCTATGTAACAAACATGGGAAGTGTCCTTCACTCTTATCTTGAGATATAGTGATTACAAGCCATTTACAAAATTTTCACAGTTTAATCTCTGGTGACCTCAAATGACCTTTGACCTCCACCAAAAACAATAGAACAAATATGACAACATGACAAATGTATACACCAAGTATCATTGCTATCTTGAGGTATCGTGTTAGCAAGTCATTAACAAGGTTTCCGCAGTTTAACTTCTGGTGACCTCAAATGACCTTTGAACTTCACTAAGAAAGGTTCTTTCTCTTGACATGACAAATATATACATACCAAATATGAAGTGTCGGTCATTGCTATCTGGAGATGTCGTGTTTACAAGGTTTTCGCCTTTTGATCGCTGGTGACCTCAAATGACCTTTGACCTACACCAAAAACAATAGGGTCCTTTTCTCAACATGACAAATCCATATACCACATATGAAAAGTGTCGGTCATTGCTTTCTTGAGATATCGTGTTTACAAGCTAGTGTCACATACACATACATACATGCTGTAACCCCACACACAGCTTAGGCGCACACATACATGCTGTAACCCCACACACAGCTTAGGCGCGACATCACCATTGCACAGATTGCTTGCCTGCCTTCGGCAAGTAACCAATAAATGTTAGGTATATATTTCCATCAGAGTTTGGGAGTTTGACATGAATACTTCCTTGGTTATCGTCCCAAACACCATATCTGGACACCAAGCAGACTTTTTGATCTTTTGAATTAAGTAAGATTTGATGCAAGTGGTAACTCTTATCACCAGGGCCGGATTTAAGCATGGGCCAGCGGGGCACGTGCCCAGGGCACCCACAAAAAAGGAGCCCGTAAAATGAAATTATTGTATTTTTTGGGTAGAGTATTCCAGACTGAATCCCTTTTGTGACTTGCCCTGCTGTAGTCTTGTGGAGAATTAAAGTCAAAGAGCCCCCCACATTCGTCTGTGCCAAGGGCCCCCACAAAGGTAAATCCAGCCCTGATTATCACTGTTTCGCACTTGTCAGTATAAAGTTATGTAGCTGTCTTCACACCCGGTAAATTTCAATAACTAGAGCAAAGTGTCTTTCAGCTGGAGGAGGGGAAGAGATGATCCCTTAGTCTTGAACAACCATAAACAGCCAGTGTTCCACCGCTTCCAACCTACAAAGTCTATGACTGAAGAATGTTGAATTCAGGACGAGTAATAGAGTGTCATTCTCGAAAGAAGTTCATGTGACGATTTACGTACCTGTTGATTCCATTTGGCCTAAAAGTACACGATATTTTTGCTCAGACACGTGACGAACCGTTTGCTGGAACAGTGAAATACTAAGAGAAAGACTTGTGGGGAATATGAAAAAGTAACAAGTGCAGTGAGTACTAAAGTGTTCGACTAATGCAACAATAAATGATCGAGTTTTCTGCTGAGGTTGTACGCAAAGGTGATTCTCTGCTGACACCAGTGTAAGTGAAAACACATTTAAGAGTGTGGATGTTTTAGTTATATGTGCTACTCCTTTCAAATATCTCATCCTTTCTCTCACTGCAGCTAGCGGAGTTGATCTAACTGCAGCCATCACCACTTCGACAGTGATCGGAAAATTTTTCGTATCGACGTCTTTCTCAGCGGTTAGTCTTTATGCCACCGAGGTATTCCCCACCGTCGTAAGGTTAGTTTTAGGGAGCAATGTCATGTCAACCCAACTCCCTCCAGACCTAGGTGGTTTTCATTGTGGTCGAACCAACTCTGTACGTTCAGAGTCGTTACTCTTAAGGGAAATGTGACATTCCAGTTCGTTGTTTTGTCAGACTGTTCCAAAATTCTTTACAAAGGGGTGGTAAAGTCTTTTAATTTGGTGCAAAATACCATCTGCAAGTATACCGTACTCTGTCGGGAAATAAAAAAGAGGTGATTCTATCAAAGTTTTCTCAAAACACAATCGTAGAAAGAAATATTGATACTATCATCGGAAAAACAATTGCCACTTTTGAAAGAATAGCTATTCACATATTGATTACAAATATCCTTGCACCATTTTCTCTTCACTTGAAGACACCATCACCTCAACAGCTCATTTACTTTAAAGAAGCTGAGTAGTCGCCAAAACAGAATAAATTCTCGGACCCCGCCGACTTCGTTACGTCACCTTCGGTTATGCTTTTTGGTTTTCGATTCGATCCGAAATACATTGTGTCTAAATAGTACACACAATTCACAACGTACGTACGTGTGTAGTAACTTAGTGTTGCATGTTTCAGTACAGTACGATACTAATTACTTTTAGGCCAATACCGTAATTTTAGCTAGACCTATGATTTTCTTAGTTAGCCTATAATGAGTTTGATGGTGGTTAGTAAAAGCGAATCTATTATAGGGAACTTTGGAAATTTATTGCTTGCAAAAACAACAATTTGAAGGCTTACCGGAGGTGGATGATTCAAGCATTTTCGTTTCGACCTGGTGCCACATTCACACTCAGAACTACAGGTGGAGGTTGCTCGTGCTTTTGCATGGACAGCCTCCGCTACGAGACTTCTTACACTGACACTTTGATTTTTTTTTTGACTTTGACTTTGAAACGCAAACAGACGGTTCTGCGCAGCTTACCAATAGCATCTGCTTCTGTTGAGCTTTCCGCTAGCTCGAACGTCGAAAGGAAAGCTTTCTTCCTCCAACATTTTTAAACTGGTTATATTACTCGAAATGAAACCAAAGTAATCCTCAGAAACACACTACAAGTACAACAGAATGCTAACGCAACCAGATGATCAGTTTCTTTTGCGGAAACGGTTACAGAATTGTCCAATGTAGCTGTCATGATAGCTCGATGTATTGACTAATTGATCCATCAATCAGAACCGCTATAAGTTGAAATGATACAAAATTGCCTGTTCCAGAAGAAAAAAGTAACGAACTATAAATTCACAAAACAAATTGTTCAATATGTAGCAAGTGAAAAATTAAAAAATCTAAGAAATAAAATACGAACGTTATTCCTGAATTACATTGCAAAAATTATTTTAACTGAGAATACAAAACGCATTAAGAGGAATATTTTCAGTATTAGTGTTACAGTGAGGGTAAACATCTCGTTTGGTATTACGTATTTTTTTCCGAAGTACACCACTACGCAGCTCCTTTAGAACTCCTAAAGAACAATCAACACATATGTCAAAATGTGTCTCTTTTTGAAGCTTCCATCACTTTCACATACTATGAATAAACATGTACTTGTTTGGCAGATCTGACGGTAATAGGAGAAGAAAGTACTCAAATACGTTGTCCTGCTTGCACAATCTGTCTGCTTGTATCTGTAAAACTAAGAATTATATGTGTAAACAAAAAATGTGTGGTTAACCATGGATCGTAGCAGCTCCATGGATTAAATCTAAAGGCTTAAAGGGCAATTCTCGTCATCCCAGATAGTTCCAATTCTCCCAACTAAGCAACTTGTAGCTCCTCCCATGAATTGTGTTAAGTTCCTCCTTGTGAAGACACGCACATTTTGTACAAACTTATTTATTGGTGAGCATCTTTTGAATTTTCAAACGAACTTTCAAACGAACTTTCACCAACTAAGAATTTTGATACCCCAACACTAAAGATATACTTTGGGGTGACGAGTGTACTTATCTTTAAGTGAAATTAGGCATTCGCAACGGCAAACGATTTTAAATATTACAAAACAGATTAAAAACGTCTGTAGCTGGGCAAGGTGTTGATTATGGTAAGTGGATTAGGTCGGCAAAGCTCACAAGGGGCAAAATAAATTCAGGGGAGGGACATTAACAACAGTAAATTGCATTTCTATAGGGCTCACGTCTATAGACACGATATGCAGTGGCGCTTGACAAACGAACCGCACCCTAAGGAACAGTATGGATATTATACTAGTGAAATTTAATCTGGAACAGCAGATGTGTTTAAGTGTGCTCCTAAACCTGATAAAGGAACTAAACGACTTAATTTCAGTAAGTTACTCCACCTTTTTGGACCTGTCGTAGAGAAAACACTTTCTTTGAAGGCCCTCGTCCTGGTTTTCCGAGCAAGATATTCAGATCAAGACATAAGAGAATACCCACTAACTTTCCTTTTGAATAAAATATTTAGCCAAATAATTGGGAGCTTAGCCAATGACATATTACAATAGACAAACATAAAAGTCTGAAAAGTATTCTGTACCTAATAGGGTGACACTGAGGTTCTGTGAGACACTCAGAAGCACTATCAAATTTTTTCTTCTTATGGAACAGCTTTGCAGCAAAATTTTGCTCACTTTGTAACTTGCAAAGTTTGTGTTTAAGGATACAGGGTGTATTCAGGCAAAATTAATTCTAATTCTAAAAACTTTTTAAGTGGGGGAGGTTGGCAACAAGCCAGTACCAGATGTGAATTTATGTATAGCGACTTAATCTTACATACCTCGTAACTTAAATTAACTACGTTTTAATTTTAAAGACAAGCAGTAAAGCTTCGAAGATGGTTATGTGATTACATCTAATATGACACCTTATCGTAAAGCTTCCATAACATTTTTAAAATTGATTTCTTCTTTGAACACCCCAGAAGCAAGGGAATGGGAATAGCTCTCATGTCGTCGCGAGTTGGTTCGACACTAGCACCGTTCGTCGTTTTGACGGTAAATATATCGATTGCTATCTTAAAGTATACTGTATGTTCCTTTGACTTGCCAGAGAAACTGGCAAAAACATCACGTGTTTTATCGTGTTTTATTTTAAAGCAAGGTATCGTTTATTTCTACTGTTGATTAAAACTTAAACTCCCGCTTAGGCTGAGAAAGTAAAACAAATTGACGTCCATCATAAATTGGGACCGTATATAAACTGGACTACCGGACACTGACAAAGAAACAACTTTACAGCTTTTCTGATCAAAAGGACGGTACTCAAATCTTTTTGAAACACTGCTTAAAAATATTAAAAGACAAAGACCGATGAAAAGTAAAGGCACTCTCCAGACCCCCCCCCTTTCGCTGTTTTGGTGTAACTACACCTTATTTCTAGCCTCTTTGCAGTGGCGTATTTGGGGGGCTTGAGCCATGCCCCTCCGCCTTCACTGATGCCGATATATTTTTTTTTTAATTTTTAACACAAATTTTACATCAAAAGAGCGCATACGTGGCACCAGATTGCATGTAAGGACACCCAATTTTTCACAAATTTTCAAAGGGGAGGTAGACAGCCCTCAGTCCGCCAATCACACAATATACTGCATACCCCCCTCCCCGTGAGAGAAATCCTGGCTACGCCACTACCTTTTTGATCTGTTATGGTTAAGGACAACTTGAAAAAGCCTGCATTGATAAAATTTTAATTAAATCCCATAGCTTTGGTTGTTGGAATTGCAGATTTTGTCACGTGGTTTGTGTCTTTTGCGGCGAGGTGTCTGATTTCCTTTTTCAGCTGGATACGTATAGATCAAATCGAACATTTAGTCCGAGCATATTCGCATAACATACTTCAACTGCTACCCATTTATTTTGGTGACTATTTCTTTAGGTGTACCACATTGCAGTTTTATTGACTCAGCTTTACATTTTTTCTCCGCAGGCAATCTTAGTTAGCATTGCAGTCGAATAGTTTGTGGTAATAGAGTGGTAATCGCTTAACATTCTAGTTTTGGCATTCGGCGGCGATAACGGCTTTGCAAATGTCTGTGCCTGCAATACGCACGTTTGTCGCTTAAACTTTTCTGGCCACATAAACGGCCTGTTAGTTGTAGCAACACATGCACACAGCCTCCACACGGACAGAAACGCCATACCTGCGACTCGTTGTCGACACAGAATTGTATACTTTGAGTCTTAGATATTTCTTGAGCAGTGGCGCCCTTCCAGTAAGCACCCAAAAAGCGGGACACTTCCTGATAAACAGCCCAATACCACATTATTTGAAGTGTTGTTGCCATCACTAGCGGATTAAGGGCGGGGCAACAGGGGCGAGTGAGCGGGGCCCCCATATTTTGGGCACCCTATTTGGGACTAATGTATACCTTGGGTGTTTCCGGTACTGTGTCAAGTGTTCCTAAGCTGTACTATAGGGCCCCCACACAATTGCGTGCCCAAGCCCATCCCCCACACGCTTAGTCCGGCCCTGGTTGCCGTATAGACGCAGGCCATACTGCATGGTATGCCGAAGTTGAATTGCAACTGAAAGCACAAATCACCGTATTAGAAAACTCAGAAGTTTTCAAAGTTTTATTTTTGAACTCTTTTGGACAGGATGTAAACAGTGGTTGTATTCAGTGGTGGGCTAGTCATTGGCATTTCTTCTCACTCTAATTTTGCCCACCTTGCGATTTTGTCTGACTGTCTCTGTCTGTCTGTCTGTCTGTCTACCTACATCCATCAAGTAACAAAACTGACGTAAAACCAACTAAGTTGACTAAATTATGGTTTTCAACATTTTGAAACTCGAGGCCAACCTGTATTGTAATTGACCAAGGACCACCTTTCACCATAAGCTGAAAAAACGAATGGAAGTTTTTATATTTTAGGTTAATCATATAGTTTCAACACTGTACAACGTATACTTCTAGTCGTGTGAGATAAATGATACTAAAAATAATGAAAGAAATAAAGACAACCATTTCACTGTTTTTCCTGACGACTTCGCGGTCCACCCCTCCCACCAGTGTGTCGCCACCTTCGGTTTGAGAAACGCTTGACTAATATGTTAAGTTCAAGGTTCAAGATTCAAGGTTTTTTATGTATCCTCAATGTTTCCCCCACAGGACGAGCTCCACCATAGTATGCCGACAACCATCTTTGGAATTGTGGTAGCACTTCCCAGTCTTGCGGTCCTTCTCCTCCCAGAAATGAATCGTCGGAGTCAACCAGATACGGTGCAAGATATCGACTTAATCTTCGAGGAGAGAAAATTAAAAAGGAAGATGAAGAAAACAGGACGTGACAACAACGGCTCTCCGACTTGAGTGATGAAGGCAAAACTATTTTACAGGTGTTTAGAGCAAGGAGAGACATTTAACTAACTACACATATCAGGAAGGTGCCTCTTGAAGTTACAAATACGGTTGAATCTATTGCTAAAGATTTGATGAGGAGGTGCCAGGTGGGGGAAGAGGGGATATCTTCCCGTCAGGAAAATTTGAATAGGTATTGTAAAGTATATTTTTCCGACTTCTACCCGTTTCCCCGAACTTGTTTTTACTCCTATATAAACCTCAAATTTTCTTCAATTTCCACAATAGATTTTTCAACATTTCTTCAATAACAGCCCAATATTTCCGAAGAGTCGGAAGAGTAACTGTGTCTTCTCATTCCTTCCGGCAATCCGTGGCCGAGCCTCCGGGTATTGCCCCTCTTGTAGGGGAGTTCGATCTCTCCGTTTTCTTTTTTTTTTTTCAAATTCAGGCGCCACCCCTGGAAAAGATAGCAGTTTGTAATCGATTTGGCTAAGTGTCTCTAATCATGAAATTAACAGATTGCCCATGTCTTTCAGAAGAGAAACTTCGTGGGTGTTCTTCAAAGCAAGTCCCTTTTCTGAATTTCGATGTAGGAGAACGATGAGAACCAAGCACTGTCTTCTGTAAAAGTTGCTTTGAAAAGTTCAAAAGCGCATTGATCATGATGCAAGCAGAATTATATGTAGCCTTTATCGAGACTTTTAGTTGCCTAACTTTATGTAACCTAAGAAAATTCGATCTCAAGTTTATCGATGGTAAAGATCGGTTAGCAATCTCTTCTTCTCCATCAGGGCTTTAATAATTAAGAGGCAGTGGTGTACTAACCGCTCCCAATCCTGGTGGCAGCCATTAAACGTCCCCAGTCACCAGTCATTTTCTGAGGTTGCGAGGTGTGTAGGTCCCTTGCTTTGCGGACCTCTGCTAAGCATGCAGCTGAAAGGAAAACGCTTAATACAAGTACAAAGTAACTCAAATCGAAAGTCAGTTCCAATTTTCCTATCAGCAGATATACATATGCTGGGTGTTGTGTTTCCAAGAGTGGGAACATCAATCAAGTGAGGGGGGAAATCACCTGGTTCCTCCTTCTTGCACATAACATGACAGCAAACATTTAATACGTACGTGACTCGTCGAACTTCGTGTATTTCAAAATTATAAGTAAATGCGGTTAAAAACAGTATTTACAGCATTTGAAAGGGGTTTCACAATTTTTTAAGTAAAATATGTAAAATTCTCACATATATTTCAAATATTTTTTCAACATAAAATTGTGCAGTTGTGTCTTGTGATTGCTGAGTAGCTTCCATAACTTCCATAACAAGTAGACACATGGTGTTTTCTTTAAACGGAAGTGAACGAAATGTCTACTTTAAGATTGAAAATGTGACCTAACTACATACTTTAATTTAAGCTCAATTCAAACTTTTTTCATGTTTATATATTTGCGATGATGGGAACTATAAATTTAGCATTACTACGTACATCACCATTCTTAGTTTCAGGATATCGGTGGTAAGGATACACGTTTTCCAACTTTCCTAAAACTTTGAAAGGGGATTTTCTATTCGATTAAAAGAGTAGAAAAAGTAAGAAAAAACTGTACATTTTACATTGCATAACATACGCTTTAAAAATGTAAAGACGTCTCCTCCCCTTAGACCACTTTTCAAGTTACTCCCCCTCTTTGCAGACATCATAGCATAGCAGGATTCTAAGAGTAGGCTAAAAGCCTGTGGTAGGTCTTGAGAGGAAACAAGTGTGCAACAGGGTGAACCACTACTCCAATCATGAACCACTACTCAAATCATGTCTTGCCCTTGGTCCTTCTTATCATTTAAAGTGAATGTGACTGACCATTAAAATTCATCTGGCAGATTTCAAATTTCTATTATAGTTTTACTTTCAAGCTAGTGAGCACAATTATTATATTAAAATAACCCATAGGCGTAAGAAGCTGTTTGAGACTGGGGGGCAGACCCTTGATTCGGATCGCCGTCCGGGGGAGGGGACTAGGGGGTGTCCCCCTCCACTCTGGAAAAGTTTTGGCTTTTGAGTGATCTTTGATGCAATTTGGTGCACCATTTTGGACAAATTTTAAGGTAATTACTGGAAATTTTTGATATATTGTGGAAAAATTTTGGATTTTTTAGGGACCTTAGATGCAGTATGGTGCATCATTTTACTGCAAATTTTTGACATTTCTTGGAAAATTTTTGGATTTTAGAGACCTTAGGTGCAATTTGGTGCATCATTTTGGACTAATTTTAAGGTAAATTACTGCAAATATTTCATATGTCTTGGAAAATTATTTGGCTTTTGAGGAATCTTAGTTGCAATTTGGTGCATCATTTTTTGGACAAATTTGAAGGTTAATTACTGTACTTTTTGACATTTCTTGGGAAATGTTTGGACTTTTGGGGGACCTTAGATGCAATTTGGTGCATCATTTTGGACAAATTTTAAGGTAAATTTCTGCAAATATTTGACATTTTCAACAAAAGAGCCAAATAAGCGGGTTTTGGCCTTAGAAAGTGGGGACTGAAGCATACTTCCGCCCCCTACAGAGTCCCCCAGCCCCCCCCCCCGCTTCCTACGCCCTTGTAATAACCCATTACCTTTTTCAGACCTTCATACGAACAAAACAATTAGGCCCATTGTAATGAAACCCTACATACAAACAAGTTAGTCCAGAAGGGACCCTCATAGATTCAAATTAGCATTTCAAGGCAGCATGTTTCGATGTTAAACTACCAAGGATGGGAGGGAGTCAGGGCCGTAGCGCGGCCAGTCTGTTATCGGCTATTTCAATTTTCGGCTCTTCATCTAATTGGCCCATTCAAGTTGAAGGCCCGTCGGCAAAGTCACCATGCATGCGACAGCCGTATCAACGATCGACAGTGAAATTGGACGAGTGACCGAGTCCGTCGACAACTCGGGGAAAGAAAGGGAATTAATGGCATCCGTATAAGCGCACTGTTTCGGGTCAGATGACCAATGTTTTAGCCAGCCCTATTTGTGCGACAATATCGCATTAACGGCGACAAATGTCGCACAAAAAAATCTGACAAGCAAATTCTACGCTGGTGTAAATTTTGACAGAATCAGCCTCACCAGAATAATTTTACCAGTTCCTTGCTGTCAGCATATCATATTTGTCTGCTTTAATTTCGACATGACTTCCTAATTCACTAGCCTTTATTTTAACCTCCGAGCCCCACTTTCCTACTTCCATCTCGAAGTTCAGAAAGTAGACTGATTCCGTGCATTACGTCCGCGGCTCAATTTTTTTATGTAGTAAAATATTTGTCACCAAGACTTTTTGGTTCCTCATGAGGGCAGAAATACACTTAAATATTGCACCATTTGCGATCAAGGCACCTTTCAAATTCCAAAAATCTTCCATAGGGGAGGGGGACACTTAGACCCCTCCTTCAAGCCGGCGATCACACGACATACTGTATTGTCTCCTCAAAAGAGGCCACGAAACTGGAATGCATCCTGGCGTTCGAAGCATATTTTTGAACGCTAGTGTTAAGATTCTGGACACTTTTCTCCATTTTTGAACGCCGGACGCCTGTTTGAACATTTACCGTATTTGAACGCCTGACGAATCTAGTGTTCAAATGCTGAACGCATAGTGTTCAAGTTCTGAACGTCAGGTTCAGCTCCTGAAGCATAGTGGCATGACGGGAGTAATTGCCTAACGCAATAAAATTACTAGGAATCTTTGCATTGATTAATGTATCATTACCAAAAATATACATATCCTGGGACTTATTTTTTACCCAGGAATATGCAAAAACCTCAGAGCTTCGCGCTCGTCCTACGCATTACCAGATCTGTCGGCAAAATACGATCTCTACACCCCCTTGTAGCGGCGGGAATACCTTGAAAAGCGCCCTCTATTAATGTTTACTTTATGCTGCGGATTGGGTGGGCAGCTGAAAGTTAGACGCTTACTTCGATTGAGCAGTTGTTGTGAATCACGTTGTTATGTGCTGACGAGGAGCATGAATGTGTCAAGTAGAGCTGGAAAATGTTGGTAAGAAGATTATAAGAATGAAGAGGGGATTATTCAAGTATTAATATTGAGATTGGGAATTCAGGGGATAACTGCTTGCCTTGAATAAGGGGTTCAGTTATGTTTGTGTGATCTTGACTTGGTCGTAGAGGCAGGAAAATTCAACATTAGGCCTAGGCCTATCCTACCATTGATATTTAAGTGAAAGTCTTTGGGGAACATACTTTAAAGGGGTCCTGTCATTCTGCACTTGCTGGTATGGCGGCCATTTATGCCCAAGGGCCGCAGTGTTATTATTATTATTGGTACAGTGATCAATTGTGCTACTGAGTAGTTTATGTGATGTAAAGGTTGTCTGATAATCTTAAATGTTATTTATTCCTTTCAGTGAACCACAAAGCCACACGAAATTACACGAGATAAGACACGAATCACAGGCATATTGCCTCAGAAATGCACATGGGTGCACAGATATAGATACGTAGAACAGCCAATCTCTTATGTATTCTTATGTATTAAACTCCACGGGGGCATATGTATAATAGGCCAAGGGCCAAAGGTATTTTGTACTGTATGCAGTACTTGAAGGATTACGAGAGAGAGAAGGAGAAAAAAATAAAGATCGTGCGTTCCACATCACACCTAATCTACCTGACTCAAGTCTCATCTTTATGTAGTAAGTCTACATCCCTAAAGATTAGACTTTCGCTACGCCCCTGGAGGGAGTCCCCAATAACTCATCCGCGTATACGCCGGAATTTTTAACCCGGGGAAGTGACTTTAATTTTCACGAATGCCGAGTGAAGCAATTTATAAAAGGGAAAATAGATACTTCTCTTTTCTTCAACTAGGGGCTCGTGCCCCAGCTCTCCCTCCTGGACACGCGTCTGTATCTCGTACGTTACAGATTAAAATCGGATGAGGTTGAGATAATTTCACACAACAGTGTTTATTTGTTGTAGAGAGTAGTAAGCATTCTGATCAAACACCCACTTTACACCCTACTGTTTTGTGTTTTGGAAGATTCGTTAAAGTGACTTTTTATAAGAGAGGCTTGATCATTTTGCTTATGTGTGAAACTTCTATCAAACTTAGTAAACACATGAAAATATGACAATAATTACAGTAAATTTTGTTACAGCGTCACAATCAAAACAGCTTTTAAAGCTGCTTGTGCTCTGTCAGTATGTTAACCCAGGTTGCCAGTGTACGTAAAGAATATTTGGGAGATGAGATTTGCAACCCCATGCATTGCCCTCTTGTTAACTTTGTAATTTATGTTTATACATACAACTTATTTCAGGATTAAAATTATTAGAATTTTCACATGGCAGCTTAGTACCACAAATGGCCATGTTAACTGCGTTCGAATCCACATGATTGAGAAATAAATAAGAGCAGGCCACTTAAAAGCAATGCCATCTGTTTATGTGTTGTTTATAAATATCGATACGTGGCAGGCATACCGGTATGTTTAAAGCTTCGTCACCCTTTTCCCGTCGCTCTCCTCCCTTTCGTACCTGTGCAAGAGCATCAACAGCTTTGATATGACCTTACCAGGGATTACAGGCTCACGTAAGGTTCCTGGAAAAATTCAGATCTCAGATTATCCGAGGTGTAATCTGAGGTATTTCTCAGGACTTTAATCTTTTAAATGGTTTTTTCTATCATTTTCGAGTTTGAATTCTTTGAATCAGCTATAAAGCCAGCTATGGAATAATACACGTGCATACTATTTAAGTTATGGTTATAAAAAAAGTGAAGGGGACAATCCCTTCCACCTTCAATTCCATATCTGTGCTGCAGCTGTGAAAATCTTAGACAATGGCTTATCGTCCTTCATTGCCCTCAACGCCCTGGAACATCCCAGAGAAATTAAATATCATTTTGTTTTCTTCGTCCTTTTATTATATGTATAATGCCCCTTGTCAAAACGATTTGTATTCAGGATGTTGTGTAGTACTATTAGCGAAACAAACTTACAGAACATTTTTAACGTGGAAGAATAGTGAGTTCGAATGCCCCAAGGAAGGGATGCAATTTTTGACAGAAGTCGCATGTGTCGGTTCTCAAGTAATGCTCACGTGTCCCTCATTTAAGCCACGCTCTATAGATAATTGCCACCCACTTTAGCAGTTTACAACTTTCATACAAGGTAGGAGTACGTGAAACCAGGCAAGTGGCTAATTTTTTCCGCAGATATCAAAAGCAACGTAAGTCTAAATATAAATTTGAATTCATGTATTTCCCCTAACAACATATACCCCAGATACTGAATCGGGGATATGAAGGAGGCAGGGAGAGTTAAAGAAATCAACGCTATGTTTCCTCATGTACGTTAAGGGCTTACCTGCCACCATCCTAAAATGGTAAAGAGAAATCATTCCGCTACTTAATTTTAATTTAGACACGTAGACCAGTCATTAAACACCCACAGCGAACGCTGCCTAAAATTTTTCTTGCATCGTAAAGGCTTTATAAACTGGAAGAATTTAACTTAACAAGATGCTTATAGACGGGCAACTTTCAATACCATGTGCTTAAACGATCCACAAACAATCAGTTCAGAGCGATTTGCACTCAGGTGACTTTGACTTTTTCCAGCTAAGTTGCCTTTTTTAACTCCAATATATGTCAACAGATTTTTCCTTTACCTTTTAAAGAATTTGCCACATTCTGGAAAAAATATTTCGCTACCTGTTGGACGGGCGGGATTAAGATGAAAAATCAAAGGGAAGGCACCTTCAATACATAGATAAAGTACGAATCTCCAACGTATACTGTATTTAATTGAGGGTATTGATTAGAGCACTTGTGATATTATGGGACTGACTATTTGATAAACATAATGGAAAGGAGATTTTACAACGCTTCCTCTTCAGAGTCAACTTGCCGGACAAAGATGGGTTCCAAAATACGCCATAACACACCAAAGACTTCTTTATAAAGATTCAAATAATTAAACGAGACCCCCCAAGGTTGAATTCGTTTAAGATTCTACCGAGACATTACATGAATGAAGGGATTTCATGAGATTGCATGATTCGATAGCCAAGCACAGTTTCAAAGTACTCAAGACATGCGAAAGAATACTAAGGACATGAAGAATTACACTATTTTTAAAGTGGGCAAATTATTGGTATGAATTACTACCAAACATTTAATCAAATGTGGGATGGGCATGTAAACCCTCCATTCATGTAATGTCTAGGTAAAATCTCAAACTTGTAACCTTGGGGTCACACGTACAACCTTAGGGTCCCGTGTATATGTTGGATTCTACCTCGCCTATTCCATTCATGAGTCTTCAAAGAAGTGTTCCTAGCATGAAATACAAACTATTTTTGCTTCTTTGACTTTCTAAAATGTTGCTTCCTGATTTAATTTAATCATCATCCCCATAAAATATATAAACATAAATGTCTTTAGTTTCTTGAGTCAAATAAAATTGTTGTTACTTGTTTTTTTTCAAACATCAATATTAAATTATCTCAACACTACTTGTGAATCTCATTCACTTTATGGGATAAACAAAATTATATAATGCATAAATAAATAATCTATGAAGTATCAATATACGTAATTAATACGTAAATGTATTATCTTTAAAGTAATATCTAACCCAGCTAGTACATTAACCTTTGCGTAAAAGGAATATCACAACATTGATACCCACATTCCTTGTGGATGTGAAGTCAAAGAATATATGTATATATATATATATATAAAGTTGTTCCTGCAAACAAAGTTTATGGAACCCCACAAATAGTCCATGAATAACCCAACTAAGCAAATCAACCCTTAAAGACCCATCTTTCCAAAACTGCCTCGATCTGCAAAAGTGTTTTATCTAGTATTGGTTTTTTGTAAAATTCAGCAAACGTTCTTTCAGAAGACCAGCCAGCATTATGCAGGATTTCTTCCACTAGAAGGCCCTTACTAACAACTGCCAAAACTGCAGCAGCTCTTTACCGTGAGCGCTATAATGGCTCACATCAATACCCACATTCCCAAGTATTTACTTAAAACCCAACAAGATAAAGTATCCCTTGACGCTGGCTTATGTTGTGGTACATAGCTAATAAAGAGCTGTGTCTCACTCCCTCTTTATGTTGAAGTTATCTCAATGTAACGTACGAGCATGTGGTAAACATCCAAAGTTGCATCTTCAGGGTATGCAGTTAAACACTACTTGTATTGGCTTCGACCCTGACCGTGATTGCTTAAGTATGTTAGGCAAAATAAATACAGCTTTCCCCTGGTAAATTGACGCAAAGGTTGTTGATATCTAATAACTGTAATTTCTGAAATATAGGGTGATGCGGATAAGTATGCCCTACCCCTTTCTTTAGGAATGCTGCCATCTTTATCTAAGCCTGAATGTGGTTTATAATACCTTAATGCACTCTTGTAGCCAAAATGTCAGCCCCCATATAGACTCATTTTCCTGTAGTTTCCAGCAATATTTTGCGATTTTATGAAGAAGTTTTTCGTGAATTATGTTTAGTAACTTCCAGGTAAGGTCTTGATTTAACGGGACAAGAGTCACATGTTTCAATAAAGCACGAGAAAATGATAAAATTCCACAGGAAAAGAGTAAAACTGAGTAATAAAGCTTACGCTGGAAGGCCATAGTACAAACGATGTAGCTTAGAAGCAGTAAAACTAAAAGGTTTGTAATCGATACTTCGGCAAAGAGACATTGGCCTTGCCTTAAGGAGTACATACGATAAATACACAGTCACTCTGTTTTTCCGAATCTCCTAGAGGAAGGGGTAAAGGAAACGCTGCTCGAAGGTTATAGAGCACCAGGGAGGGAGAAAGGTCTTGAATATTAGACTTAGGAGCAATAAAACTTTACCTTACTTCACATTCTCATTGATTGATTGCTGTTTTTTTTTGTATAAACATGTTCAAAAAGGTTTTGTTGATATCAGTATGGCATACTTATCTGAATCATCCTAGTGCTCTAAGTATCAATCAAATTGTTTGAGTGTTAAACCTGGTGTCAGGTACATGGACCGTGAAAAGTTTGATACTTTTGAAACATACCAAATAGTTTTGTATTTTAGCTTTGGGGTTCTGACCTCAAAAACACATTTAAAGAATCGTCCAACTAGTGGATGTGATCCATTCATTGGTATATCGTGATTAAAATCAAGCGATGCAGAAAGGGCGGAGCGAGTACTAATTATCTAATTATGACACTGTAGCTTAAACCTTCGTAGTATAGGGTGTTAAAAATTGAAATACCCCATGTACAGATGGCTGAAATAGTTCAACCCGTCTTGATGAACAGAACTGAAACCACTTGTTCTGGTAACTGCCGTAATACGTTTTGGTGTGCTGCTGCCATAATCATTGCTATAAGTATGACGGATGTGTCTTCTGAAATGCCACACGTTTTCAGTCTTTGCCTGAGACTAGGCTTGCCAGTAATGTCATGTTCCGATGTAGAGGGTGCAACCGGTTCTGCTCCCCTGGCATTAATAGTGTTCTTTTTGTCAATGGAATGTACCTTGGCGTATCCATGATCATGTGTAACGTTTTGCCGTCCTAAGTTGAATTGGCCAGGATGGTAAAATGAGAATACCCCTGGCATGATCCTTCTTTATCTTCCGTGGAGTTATGGATGTCAAACAACTGAAAAGGGGAAATGCATAGAAATGACAATTTTGCCAACTAATGGGAAATGCATCTACGGCAAAAGCTTCTGGGTCCATTACACAAAATGACATATTCGCTTGTTTATACGGCAAGCAAACAAATCCACTTCAAACTGTTCGTATAAAGGAGTTACTCCGTGAATGAGTTGGGACCACGGACTTAGATACACGGACATAGGATCACGTGACCAATACGGTCGCCACCGGACATGCCAAATGAGTCTTACCAATATGGCCGTCATACGAACTACTGTCGTCTGCTACAGTCTGGTATACGTACATGTCGTCTGCTACAGCCATGTGCATGTGTAATGCAGTGCGACCTTGCCATATGGCGCGATCGAGCTTCAAAGTCCAAAAAATGTTGTAGGACAGCAGCTAGGGCCGGTCAGGCTGCAGACTACGCGAACAGGACGTTTGGCTTTTGGAAAGGGAAGCAGTGGCTAGTAATATAGCCTACTTAGTTGGCCTTTAGGCAATTAATGTAGTACGCCTACGTGGGGTTTAGCCACAGGCAGTCCTAGCGTTATATAGTTAATACACTGTTTATATATAAATATATATACAGTGTATTTACTATATATAGCTAAGACTGCCTGTGGGCCTAGCCGCCCAAGGCTAAATGTAACTTTTTGTTAGGACGGCGTTAGCCTAAGTACTTGTTACTAAGGCCTAGCCTAAGTATTGTAGGCTGAGCCCAAAACTATGATTACTGGATAGGGGTATTAAAATGAGCTAAGTCTGTCGTTGTCAAAATAAATTTGTATAAGCAATTGGTAACACCCCATCTCGACTATGCTGCACACAGGTCTGGAGTCCCTTCTATGAAAAAGACAAATTTCTTTTAGAGCAAGTTCAGAGGAGAGCCACTCGCCTTATACCTGAGGTGAAAGGTCTACCTTATCACCTTAGACTTAAGCATCTTTGGCTAACAACCTGGAGTTGAGAAGGATTAGGGGGACATGCCCCAGGTTTACAAGTTTCTTTCTGAAAGGAATCCTTTGTTAGCTTGTAGTTATTTAAAGGTTTAAAGTACTTCTCGGGTTCAAGGCCATTGTAAGAAGCTGGTGAAGCCTTTCGCAAGGCTAGACATTAGGAAGTTCAGTTTCTCTCATAGAGTTGTCA
>WURT03000001.1:707695-734884 GCA_009936505.3 Holothuria glaberrima | reverse complement strand
GATAGGTGTCCGTAAATTCGTCGACTTTGAAGTAATAGCATATAGATTGAGTCTGCAAAAGGACGTTACCACACGTTCACGTATTCCTATATAAAAAGTGTGTGAAAACGTTAAGGGGAATCCGTTTTTTTGCCCCATTTTTTTTTTCGCCCTATGGTCGACTTTTCAACAACTTCTTTCGCCCTAAGTGGGGAATTAGACAAATACATATATATATATATATATATATTGCCTTGTTTATAAGTGTAAGTTGTTTAGAAATATAATCCATCCATCTTTAGTATACTTAAAACCATATAAATATATATATATATATGAGTCAGTCAACGCTGTATTAAATAGTCGCTCAAAGACCGTAGGCCATTATACGTATACACTATATATATATTTATATATATATACACACATACATATCTTCCTTTTTGCATTTAATTGATCCTATTTGCATTATTTTTGGAATTAAAGCTTTTCTACTTAACCAACTAAATTTGTAGAGTGCTTGAGAACTTATGCATATTTGATGAAAGAAAATTCTGTTGGGAGAATTTATAATGGCTCCAAAACCTTATAAGGTAATGTTTCATGGATGACAAGTGAAGGGCTGGAGTGAACTCAGGAGATGACCAAGAATTTAGACTTTGATTATCAAAACAACCTAGCTGTGTGGGCTAACTGGACTGTGGGATGTGAGCTGGTGATTGGTATTTCATTTCTCAATCTAAATTGCCTTTCCTAACCTCCACCTAATTACATGTTGTTTGTGTGTAATTTGACTAAATTTGCCTAAAATTTGTTTGTTCAGGTTATTTATACAAATGCTCCATTGATTTACACAGATTTTGTGCATACAAAGGTTGTTTGTGAAAAAGATATCTGATAGATTTTGCATTGCCATTGTGCATCAAAATCATAGTGCTGAATCTTATAATGTCATTCACTTTGCCAAAAGACGTGGACACATAGATGGAGGATCCTACACTTAAGACACACACAGATAGTTGCTTTCCTATGTTCATGTTAGGCATATGTAGATGGATGCAGGCTAAAGTCTTCCATGTTGAAAAATTTGGCCGTTAAACCAAAGCCTGGTTCAGTACACACAACTTGTATGCAGTATTTGCGATATGGGACTTGGGAATATTTTTGGGAAAAAAATGAGATATGGCCAAAATCAAAGTGCACGATGAGTAATTTTGATTTATTTATTTTATTCATGTTGTATTTTATCAGAAATGTCTCAGATTCATCATCAAATCATTCATGTGACAGTTACATGTAAATTGACATTTTGGTCACATGACATACTTTCTAAATTTCTATGTCTGTGGTTACCCCTAATATTGTGTCCTAGATGTGAGCACCCTTAATGTGATCATTTTTGACTTGCTACAAGCATATTCAGCTCCATTGCAATCAAACCCTAGTTTAAAAGCCATATCATCAAATGAGACAGGTAGAAGCAACCTGGAAAGATAAATTTGCCAAAATTGATGGTTTTGTCATTGCAAGAGAATGGGAACAAGCAAAGTGCTGATGGATTTGAGTTAAAAATCAATTTCTCTCTCTGCTTGATGGGATCGTGTATTTCATTAAAAATAGAATGTCAACACCGACTGTCAGTCCTCATTTGTTTCAAAACGTTTCATTTCACAGTTTCTTTTGTTGCTATTGTCCTACAGTAGTGTTTAAACTGCTGAGGTGCTTATTGCATTGGGACAAGAATCTGTGTCAACATTTTGTGTAAACTTTGTGATTTTATGTGATGATTCACTAGTACTGAATACCTTCTTTGGTACATGTAGATTTTTGGAGGAATGTTTAAAAATATTCAGGCTCTATGAGCACTGCTTCATTGCAATTTACCTAAAGTAAGTCAATTTTAGTTTGTAGAACATTTTCATATAAATACTTTCCAAACCTTTGTGGGTTATTTTTAAACATTGCACCTGATCAGTTGTAAATAAAAGTAGCCAGCATAAAGTTCCTCCAGTTTAGCCCGCAACCTCAAGTTTTCCCGGAGCTGTAAATTTGAACTCTCTTAAGTGGTGTGTTGAGATTATGGCTTGACAGGACTCGTAAAAGGTTCGCACAAGAAGGATCAACTTTCTCCCCAATAACAGTCGAATTGAAGCTTTTTAAATTGGACTTATTTCCCTGGTGTGAGAGAACAGAGTGATTTAAAGATGCACTTAATGGAACTGTTCAGCTGAGAACTTAAGTTTTGATGAGAAATTTCATCAGCGGCAGCTTCCAGCAAAGCTTGCTCTGTGGTGGTAATCACCTGTATTTAAGCAAATTATTGCACATCCTGAAAGGATGTTTTGCATTTTTGTCAAGAGTCGAGAGGTCTCTAATATTCTACGGGCAGCTTTGTTTGAAGAATTAAAGTCATGCTTAAAGCTGATGAATTCGAACTGACCTACAGGGGTAGTGATCACCTTCCTTGATATGTTATTAAAAGAAAAAAGACTGTAAAATAGAGGCTATTTAACTTTCTGTAGTGAGCTTAAACATTCTCTTGTATATGTAAAGGTTGAAGTTTATTTTAGATACTCAGTTGTAGCTTTACAGAAACCAAGAGTGTGTTCCCACTTGAATACGAGCAGGCGATCAGATCCAGATCTGACCCCAAGCAGGGGATCAATTTGTAAGTGGGAACACTCTCATTCCCCAGATCAGATCTCGAGAGCTTGATCGCCCCTACGGAGAGGATCAGACCGCGCGCAGGGGATCAAAAAAACAAGTGGGAACACAACGGGGGATCAAGGTGACCCGAGATCAAAGCAGACTAACTACTTACTTCCGGAGCGCAGCTTGTTATTCATATCTCCCGCCACACAAACTCGTGTAAACAAACAAGACCTGCAGACACAATTTCAATGACGCAACTTCCTGTTGCTTGAACCGGAGAAGGCGATCATATCTCGCGCAGGGGATCAAATGGGAACGCTCTTGCGGTTAGTCACAGACTTTTCCAGTTGACTGAGCTTGGGGGGATCAGCATGGGGGCGGTTCAAGTGGGAACACGGCCCAAGAATTGGTTAAAATAAGTTTTTCTTCAAGATATTTTAAGGAACCTAATAAAGGTCTACTTGTAGTGAAGTATAAAGAGTAATTGTTTTCTGGCTATTAACATGTACTCTTCTGTAATTTGACATTGTCTCTTATGTTGAGAAAAACACCCAGTAAAGAGAGCGACTCACTACCAGGATAACCGTCTGATACTATATTTATATCCAGTTGTTTATTTGGCTGCAGGAGTGTTACATAATGCAGCACAAATCACATCATATTAAGTCCTGCATATCACTCCTCTTGTGTAATTTGGTTTAGATTGTATATGGGTTAATGTATAGAATTTCTGTGAATATTAAAACAGGTTTCTGTTTCTAGTCTATTGAAATATTGCATGGACAGCCAAACTTGAGAATGAGATGGTATAGATGGAATAGGGACCTAAGCATATCCTTTTGATAAAATTCTGGACACTGCTATGCAGAACCTCTGAAAAGTATAATAGAAAATAGTCTGGCTTTGTCATTAAAACTGAAAAATAATTGTCAGTGTCTGTTGTGCTTCTTTGTACAGTTGCTATAAAACTTAATGTAAAATTGTTCATTTTTCAGCCTTTCGGTCCAATTCTCGATGTTGAAATCATATTCAATGAACGGGGTTCCAAGGTGAGTTTTGTGTTCAAAATTTCCTTTTTATTGTATCATAAATGACTAAATCTGAAGCTCTTAAACGACTTTTTGAATGAAAAGTGTTTCAAGAAAAGAGATAAGGAAAAAGTAAGTCCATTACCTAATCAAATTACTGAAATTGTTTGAAGTCAATATTTGACCCAGCAACAGTGATCATTAATTTACAGTTCTCTTGTTGGAAGCCATTCACACCATTGTCATGTAATAATAAAAAAGCAATTTCCATGCCTCGACAGGTCAATGATATAAAAGGTTTCTCAATGGATAGGAAGCAGCATTGCAATCTCTTCTTAGAAATACAAAAGTTTTGAACAATTTGTGAGCTGATGTAAGTGGGTTTATTAGTGTTGAACAAAGCCCAAACAAACAAAAAAAAGCCAAAATTTGTATGTTGGACTACTGTGAATGTAATTTTTGTTTTGCTTTATGTATACTCTTGCCGCTCTTAAGTGAAAGAAATACAGCAAGATTCAGCATCTAGGTGTTGATGTTTGGGGCACGTTTCTTCTCTAAAATTTGAAAATTGAAAAATTTCACACATTTTAAAGATGCTTTTATTATGTATGAAAGAGAAAAAGGATGTAAGGAAAATGAAACTCCATCCATAGGGACCAACAGAAGATGCAAACGATGACCTTCAAAAATAGATTGCTTGGAATGATGTTTCAGATTTAGTCATATGTAAGAACTTTTTGATACTGTATTAAATGCTAAAATATTTTGTAAGTAAAAGATAGCAAATGTTATCCAGTGGCAATCTTGCATTTCTTTTCATCAAATTTGACTTTCCTTGTCTCCCTAGTGGCTCAATAACCCCAGTCTTTCTGTTTGGGAATTATGGGGCTGCTTAGAGCAAAGTCCCTTTAAACAATTCGAGATCAGCCTCTCAGATAACAGTTTTTTTGGGGGTATGTTTTGGCATATTGTGTCACATGCAAGAGGCCATCAGGTAAATGAAGTGTTTAAGAAAAAGAGCAGGAAATGTCAAGGTGACTGGTATGAACCTGTCAGTCCCAGTTGATGACAGAATTATTTAAAATAGTAACTGTTGCCATGGAGACACAATTTGCAAGATTGCCACTGGCTGATTCTGACGATGTGCATGGACTTCCATTTAGATTCAAGCCAAATCTCACCTTTCTCACACCACACATCAGTTTGTCCGTGCATGCGAGTCAGTCAACGAAAGATTTTTTCTTGTAAATGCTGCTCCTGACTTACCGCGGTTTGATTTGGAATGAGCATGTTCTACGGCTCCCAAAAAGCCGCTAAAACCGTGCATGGTAGGCATGTCTGCTGAATTGACGTCATCCACTATCTTCAAATAAAAGAAAGTTACTCATGTGGTCTCTTGATTTAACAGGAGGATGGGATAGCATAAAGTTGAAATGCTTGTAGATAATAGTCATCTGTCAAAGAAAGTTTGACCTTAGTGATTGTAGATCTTTAGAGAAAGTATTTGTTTTTGATGATAACAAAAGAGGAAGTGTATATCACAGGAAAGTTTACATTCTGAACAAAATTTACCAAAATTTGCTCATCTCTCAAAGAATTAAAAGGTATCCAGTAGTTTGAAAAAACTTCCAAAGAGAAAGGGCACTTTCAGTAATTTCTACTTGAAGCTTCTTAATAGATGCAAAGTAGTTAACTATGCAAATGAAGAGGGTAAAAATTGTGTTTAATTAAACAATATCTAGTTTTATTTGAAAACATTTAGGTATAAAAATGGTGGCAAGCTTTGGAATCACTCTCTAAGACTTGCCAAAAAATTTTATAAAATTTTTGGAACAAATGTATGGAAGGCAAGATGCAGTTATTCAACCCATTGCATTTCAGGAATAATGTGGAAGTTTACGTGATCAGTTTTGGTCTTACGAGAAAATGCGGCAAAATGTGCATAAATTTTGCAAGACAGAACACTCAAAATTAAAAATCAATACTGAAATTATTCTGGTCAAAGTTTTTATGAACGAAATATAAAGATCAAAGTTCATGGTAGAATTAAATGAAGTTGCATCGACCTTAAACCTCCTTCCTTTCTTGAGAGAGACCACCATGGGTTTTCATCTAAGTAAGAAATGACACTAACAGGCATGAGGTGTGTGGCCAGTAACATCTCTTTGACTTTTTAAACATGTATCTATTGTCTTCGTTTGTTATCGTGTTCCTGACAGGTTTCGCAGTATTTGTGAATATTCACACTTTGGCAGGTCAAACTGTTTATTTTTTGTACTGTTATATCTACACTCTTTTGATAAAATTTGTACTGGTGTCTGACCTAGAGATGCAATCCAGTCTGAAAAATTTTGAAGCCAGAACACACTTGGCTATGGCTAATGTGAAAATTATTCCTGTTTTGTGTAAAAAATGTCATTTTTAATATTCAGTCCCAAAAAGGGACAATACACCTAGACCAATTACATTTACAGTATCATAGTCACAATGGAAAGACAAATCAATGTACACTCAAAAAAAAAGAGTGAAATTCACTCCAAAAAGAGTGTGCCCAGTGTCCACTCCTTATAAGATTGAATTTTGCCGGGGTAGAGTGACAGTTCACTCAAAGAGAGGTGATACTTCACACACATGGAATGAAATATCACTGTATTTGGAGTGAGTTTTCACTCTACTTTGGGTGAAATTCACTCTTAGTAGGAGTGGTCACTGAGCACACTCCCATTTGAGTGAATATCACTGGTTTGTTTTTAGAGTGTAATAAATCTTTGATCACAACAAAAGAAATTTCAGAAGTACTTTCAGAAGAACTAAAAAAAAAAAACATTTTTTTTTTTTTTAAATAACTCTGTGAATGAGAATATTGTTCATTTGGAAAGTAGGCCATTCATTGTCATCTGAGGGTGATGTAATGATGGAAGGGGGTTGATGGGAATATGGCTAGTAGTCAAAGTGGTGTAATTAGGACATCCTTGCATGGCATGCTATGCATTTTGCAAGGAGGATGAATCACTCTTATATCGCATCATCTTCATGGAGTCTGTTTACTAGTTTCTTTACTCTAATGATGTCTTCTTCCTTCATTCTCTGGTTAAAGATGAGTTATTCATCATCTTCAGATGAATTCTTAATAAATTTAATAGTAAAAGCCCAGAGTGTAGGTTTATTGGTACTCAACAACAAGAAAGTATTTACCATAGCAACCAATTTTATACTAAGATCATCTGGCAACACTTGATGTTATTGATGATAGCACAATTAAATATATGATTTCTTTGAATTATTTCTTTGGGGGAGGGGGCCTTCATGGTCTCACTGTTTCTGTTTTTTGTGGGAACAAACTCATGGCCATTTTGTTTCATTTTAGATACATTCAAGAAGGCAAGGCTACAGGCTTCACATTACTATGTGCAAATTTTGTGTTATGCCTCTAAGTGAATGGGTTGTTAAAGTGGTTTATAAATTTTACTGAAGATTCTGAACAAGTTTTCTCCGAAAGGTTTACAAATTATGTAATTAAACAAAAGTTTTCTTGAATTGATTTGCAATTTTCATTCATTTTAGAAATGAAGATTTGCATTTATTCAAAGTTTTCCTGAGCTTTCCTGAACTAAAGTTTTGGCACCTCCTGTTGTCAAAAAGACAATATAAAATAAGATAATGGAAAAATGAATTAGGGGAGCATTCTACTGTCATGCAGTGTTATGTATCCAGGGTTTTCCAGAATCATCTTTAATAACAATCACCATTGTATGTGACATTTTTGCCTTGATGAAAGTTTGATTACAAAAGAGAAATGCATGATGGTGATATGATGTATGATGCATATTTGGATGAAAATCTCAAAACTAACCAGTTGGAAATATGCTCGTGTTTATTAATCTTACGAATGGACAGAGTGTGCATTTTGCCGTTTGTAAATATGATCTATAAGACCTCCATATGCTAAGATGACTATCTTTCTGTGATCGTTAGACATGGTTTGAAGTACCTAACAGTAGAATTTGCTTGTTGCATGTATGAAGTTTGGGGTGTGTGTACTAAAAATGTTATAGCATAAATGGACACTTTATTATTTTGAATAATAATAGGAAGTTGTAAAAATAGTAGGAAAAATATGAAATTATGAGATATTAGTGAATGTATTTGATCTGTAGATTATAAGTTGTCCCTTTTTGTAAGTTATCTTGCTAACGTCGAACTTTTTGCAGCCTGTTTTTTTTTTTTTTTTGTGGCATAGAGAAACATTACAAGTGTTATCTTCCACTTGAATTATTTTATTTTGACCAAAAACATTTTATTGACTACTGAAAATGTGTCTTCACTGAAAAAAAATACTTCAGATGCCTTTAATGTATTTCACTGTTGTCCTTCAAAATTGCTAACAACGAAAATTCAATGTGATTGAGAAATAAGATCACAACAAAACAATTCAAGTGGAAAAAGTTACACTTAATCAGTGGTAGAATTATCTTATTTTGTCATCTGCTTAAGTATGCCTTAAGGGTGGTAGTTGATTTTATTTTATCATTCCATAATGTGCCAATTTGACTAGCTGTCATATGAAGTTATTGCTGATGTAAAGTAGGTTTGAGAGTTTAACTTGGTTTGGCCTTGGAGTGCAAAATGTGCATAAATTAACATGTGTAAAAATTTGAATTGTAGATTGCCTTTGGTTATTTCTAAGTGCATTAGCATTTAAAGGAATTAATATTTCATTCAATGACATATTTTATTGAGCTTGGATTGCATATTTTGTTTCAGATTGATGGGTTTTCACCAAAATTTTTTGTTGTACATTTCAATACAACGGTGCTGTTGTCCATTGTATAACAACAATATTTTTGTTGAATGGAAACCATGGTGAAACTCTTGCATATGATCACAAAACATTCATTCACAATTTTCATGTGTACACTTATTCTCTCCATTTTTCATCCATATTTAGACATTTAACATGGTTTATCATATCAGCATTGTCTTTCACACAAAATGGAATAGGCAGTAAGGCGATGCAAGGGGTCCTGCCTGCCTAGTGAGATATGAAAATTCACACTCCGTCATGTCATGATGTATCATACATAGTGTTACCGTTGCAAATCAAGACAAACACATATAGTTCTTCCAGTTTTTTTTTTTTTTTGGGGTGGGAGTTCCTGGTACAGCTTTTGCTGACATTCCTTTTAACTGACACACTTAACACTGTACATTATACATTTTTTTACGTGTATTTACTAAACTGTGAAACAAACAGATAAAACAGTTATATTTCTTTCTTTCTCAGTATTTAGTCTTGTGTTTACAGTACTTGGCACTATATCTCAGACAGTCCCGTTATGGTCAGGCATCATTTTTTGTCATCTGTGATACGTGGAAACTTACACATTCATTAAAAGCTGACTTAATAACAAGCTATACTGTCAGAAATGAAGACAACAATGCAAAGACTTTATCCTAAAATTTTGTAGAGCTTCATTGGTTAGCATATTTAGTTAGTGCTTTAGCCTCTCATGACTTGTCGTAGGCTTGTAGAACATTGCTTTTTTACAGTGAAAAGTCACCCGTCTTAGATGCATAACAAATTTCACTTTTCCCATGCTGATTGGCTATAATACGCAAGTAATATTCTTCAAGGAGTCAGTGCTAAAATGGATGAAAAATAATTTCCTTTTACTTATAAGCATCATTCAAAAATGTGCTGGCTAGGTCTTGGTAATCTTTCATACTCACCAAATTGCCCAATCAACCATTAGAATTGATGGAAGGTCAGCTGCCAAAACCAGGACTGAGCATTTCCTTGACGATGGAGGAAACCGTCATCATCGTTGACTTAAAGAAGAGAATGTGGAGTGGTATTAGTTTGATTACACCTGCCGCGGTGGTCTATTTTGGTTTAATTTGAAAGTGTGCCTTCAGGGGATTTCTACTTCAAGATCGCTTTTCATCCTAAAGTGCTCATTTTGTCATAATTCATATATTTGGTTTCTTTCGTATGATGAACTTGTGTACATTTTTTTTGTCTTTTACGTTGTCCTAAATGTTCAGTCTTTTCCCTGTGTCTGTATTGTCTTGTTCCCCTCGTACCCTTACCGAATTTACATTTTTTAATTGTAATTTACATTTTTCTTATAAACGTGACAAGGAGTGGAAAGAAAGTTCTTAAAATGTGAAATGAAAAGTTCCAAGGCAGTCATAAATTTGTTTATTTTAAATCCAAGTTCCTGCTTCTTTTGTTTCTGTCAATTGTATGAAATGCAAGGAGTGAAAACACAGTGCGTGATCAACACTTAGTGCCTTTGAAAATAATCAGCAGGAAACAAAGTCCCTGTTGTATGATTTAAATAAAAAAGCAAAGAGTTAGGTACAGTATCTGTATTAGTTCAAGTTGGCCAAATTAGGGTAAAACGAAACTAAAAATTAATCTTTTGTGGGAAAATACATACATTAAAAAGCATTTCCTGATATTCAGAACATAGTAAAGGCATTTTAATTTGCTTATTGTGTGATATGTGTAATAAACAGTACATAGTTAATTACATGTTACAGTACCTTTTGATTCTTTCGTTGTTTACACATTATAGCTGAGTGGTCAACGTTAAATGAGCAATTAAAAAGTAATTCATATAGATGAATTGAAATGAAAGCACCCTCCACTTTCTTTTTAAAATTGCTACGAAAAGGTCTCATTTCTTTATGTGTGATATCAGAGTATGCTTCCGCCAACCCTTAACAAAGTAGTAGTTGGGGAAGTACTTTGTTCAAACCTAGATACAATAGGAAATGTGCTACACGTACAGTAGTTAGTTAGATGAGGTTTAACGGCCCAGTTTCCAACCAATTGGATCAAGTCGAGCCGGCCAGGGCCTTTTTTCCAGTTGTGGCTCACTGGCTTGTTTTCCCTTAACTACATTGCTTATGTGGAGCATCACGCACAACGGCAGAAGGTTCCATTTTTTTAAAGTCTACATGTAGCATACATGCTACATGTAGCCTAGGGGACAGCTCTCTATTCCGATGTCTCCTTGTTCCAATGTCTCTACGTTCCGAAAAGTTCGCATTGAGGTTAGTGTTAGAGAAAAGGCTAGGTTAGAACAAGCCCTCATCCTAACAGTGTCCTTCATGCATCGGAACATAGAGACGTCAGAACAGAGAGGTGTAACCTGTAGCCTACAGTACATGACACATGTTGATGCTGATTTTTATCTTCTTAAAACAGTGAGGTCATTGAATTTAGTCCTTTGAAAACCTCCTTAAAGTTCAGAAAGTAGGTCCTCATTTTGACTGGACCTTTGTCCTCCAGGCTTAAAATACTTGAGATCTTGGTTCAAAACGTGGGCAGCAATCCCAGGAGGACAGGTGGGACATGTCCCCCAATATTTGAGAAATTGCCAGTTGACTTTTTGGCACACTAAATTCTTTGAAAATAGGGTCATGCCCCCCCCCCCCCAGTAGTGAGAACAAATTACTGCCCTTGGTTCAAAAACCCCAAAGGGGATCCAGTTACTGCTTAGCAGAGAAGAAGTCTGGACCTTCTATGTGTGGGAGACCCAGATGGATGAAGCACGATTGGCAGCATAAATAGAGGAGGGATGAATATATGCTGACACCCATATGGGAAAGATAAGCTTTCTGCTAAGTTTATTAGACTTTTCAAGATCTAGCTCCAAAGTTATTTATTAGCCAAATTAGCCAATTAATATTTTATTGCTCATTACACAGCCTACAAGTTAAATATTACACTGCCCCTAAATTCAAATCCACCGTAGGAGTAGAGTTCTTGGTATTGGTGAAAGTTCATTTTGGGTCGAACTGAAGCAGTAAGAAAGGAAATCTAAATGGGTTTCATTATTTGACATGATGTCCTGATTTTTGTTGAATTCTCCTTAGAATGAAAAAAAAAAACTTGATCAATATATTATGTCAGTACTAGGTGGTACAGTAACATTCAACAATCGCAAAGTTATGTTCTAGGGTTTTCCTGCCAGTTTTGTTTGTTTTGCCATGATTTTGTCTGTTTTTGTTCCATCGTTTGTTTGTAGTAGTTGAGTATATTTCTGCAGTAGAATTCAAGTTGCTAATCTGTCAGAGCAACTGTTTTTGAGCAAGGTTTTGAACTTGTATTTAGAATCCTCCATCATATCATTTAACTAGCCAATCAGCACATTTGTGAGACTTTAACAGCCAATCAGCATGGTGAGTGCACTTTTAAAACACACACTATTTGACACTATTTCCACCCTCTTTCTCTACATACCTTTCATATATTTGACCTGCCATTGTGTGAGTATTCACTTGTGTCTCATGAATATTCATGTTGTGTTAAAACACCAATGGATGAAGTTAGAAAAGAGGCCATCAGCGAATCATATTGCATGTTTACCTAAATTTAATGACAACAATTCAAAACAAAATATGATTAAAGTGATGCATGTTTTTCTTTGTCTTGTTTATTTTTCCCCATGCATGCAGGGCTTCGGCTTTGTTACTTTCCAAAATAGTTCGGACGCCGACCGAGCACGTGAGAAACTGAATGGCACAATTGTCGAGGGGAGAAAAATTGAGGTGCATGTCAAGTCTTCGTACAGTTATTATTTACGATCTACTCAGAATTTACCTTTCATTCTCAATTTACCTTGATTTTTTTTTATAAGAGTAAAAGGTATTTTTGTTTGTTTGTTAGATTCAGTGTATGTGTCGTATGGTTGGGGTGTACACTGTGCATGGATGTACTTGGCGTGCCTCGTGTTTGTACAGAGTAGCTCATGCTAACACAGAGTAGCCTACGTTTCTGTATGCTTTCGTACTGAAGTCTGTCTAGTTTTTGATAGCCTTCGTCTGAAGATTTTCATTCCTCGTATCACCTACAAACTGCACCATACATGCTTCAAATTTTTCTTATATGCACCCTCTTCTTCGATGCTTTTAATCTTTCGTTTGTAGCTCATATTTATCAACTCTCTCTTTAATAGCAAAGCCATCTCAAAAATCAACTCAAGAAAGATTTTTATCAAACCTTAAAAAATACAAAACTCCCTCAATCCTTGTAATCTCATATAAGCGGGTTTTGTTGCAATATTAAATTGGCTTCAATTTATCGAATCATCTTACTTGCCTGCTTATTAACCTAATTCTTCTTAATTCATTTCACTTGGGTCATACTCACACGACAGACTTCGGTATTATTGCACTTTTTCTCGTACGTGGAGCAAGAGTGAAAAACAGATACATTAACGTAAACTTCGCAAATAATTCTATGCACAGATATTTCCCTTAAAAAACCTCTCTACAATTTGATCTTTTTGTTCCTGCCAGAGGCGTCATTGAAAGGGGGATTTAAACAAAGCAATAAACCCTTTCCAACTTGGTCGAGCTCTTAAAACCTATTTGGAGGTGTCCTCCGTGATAGGTGAAGGGTAAGTGGAAAGCAGTCTACTGACCTCTGACCTTTTAGAATGTTTGTAGTCTGACTGACACCACCATTGGCGAATGAACTTGTGGAATCAGGCATGGTATTGTCTGTGGTTGCCTTTCTGTATCTTGAGATCACCACTTATGACTTCTGTCTGAATACAATTTTTTTATTTCCGTTTTCGAACGTTTTATTTATCCTTTTTTTGAAACTGTACTTGTGCAAAAGAGAGTTACTTTTGAGCCTGCCATCTTGATGTGATTTTGCTAGTGGCGGTAGATAAATGTCCAAACATGTCGGCAAATGGTATGCCCCTTGAGAGGAATATGTCAAAGCATGTACAAAACCATTCCAAGGTGTATATCAAAGGCACTCTAATACTGGGAGGTTCTTCATGGACCTTTCATGCATCTTAACATGATATGAAGTATTAAACTGAAGCTGTATAAGTTTGTTGTGTTTCGGTGAATCTAGAGGGCAGGCTATAAAGATGACGGAAAGTGCATGATGATTGGTCGTTGGCATACAGAGCCAGCCCTTTTGAGTTGCATCATTTGATGTCCATCTGGAGTAGACTTGTAAGGTTTGTGATGGGGACATTCCATATCATTTTGGTTTAACGTGGGTGTCAGAGAAAGTTTAATGTTCCTTTTTTTTTTTTCCTTTTTTGAATTATGTTTCATCTGCATTGGCAAGTGGAAGCCTTAGTAATTGTCTGCACTGCATGACAGAATGTGACAGGACAATGACAGAATATAGAGTGCACCATTTACGGCTCTGCTATACCTTGGCCTATTTGTTTAATAGATAGAAGTCAAGTTAATAGTTCGTCAACTTCATCGTTTACTCTTATTGGATCAAAATATCACTGAGTCTGCAAGAGGAGTGGAGCTATTCCACGCATCATGTAAAATTTAGACAAGTGCTGTTATAATTGTAGGTTTGATCTGATGTACTTAAAGACGTTTCTGGTGGCACTACCAGGTTTCCTTAGTGGGGTGGGGGAATGTTTGGGGGCAGCAATTGTTTGTGTATGTTGCTGCTGTGAACTATATCCTTGTATAGGATTGAGCTAGGGAACAAAAGGATTGACAGGGAGGGTAATTGTTTAATTGTCCCTTAAGTAGCACCACTGGATTTTTGTAACCACTGGAGGCTGAATATTCCTAGGGAATGGTATAGAGGACTCTTGGAGAGAAATCTCCCTGATGTAGCACAGTACATTGAGTTAATCAGCTGTTATTCATCTTGGCTGGATTATTCTGTAATTTGCTATCCATTGTCTTGATATGATGGAATAATTTCAGGGTTGCATACCATTTAGATATTTAAGCATCAATTTTCCAGAGGCTGCACATATCTTCCCTATATGGTACTGCTTTTAGGAATAGATGAGTTTTAACGGCTCAAGTTTCTAACCGAATGGTTTAATTCAGGCAGGGGACTCCAATAGTTTAGAATTTGGCTACCTATGTCCCTATTTCGAGTGAGTATTTATACACCACTTTTGGCATCCAGTCCAGGCTTTCCAATGGATGAGGTACCCAACTGTGAACGTAAGAGAGTCAAAGCTGTTAGCCAAATAGGAATCTCGCAGTATTCATACACAAAAATTTCAACCAGCCAGTTTCAATACGATACTTTTAAAAATCTGCTAAACAGCACAAGTGCAAATTTCAAGGTATGACTTTTGTTCATGCTTTTAGTAAGATTGAAAATTTCTCAGCAGTCACAGTTTCAGTTAGTTAGTTAGTTAGTTAGAGGTTTAACGGCCCAGTTTCCAACCAATTGGTTAAGTCGAGCCAGCCACGGCCTTTTTCCAGTTGTGGCTCACTGGCTTGTTTTCCCTTACTCCATTGCTTATGCGGAGCATCAAGCACAACGGCAGAAGGTTCCATTTTTAAAGTCTTTGGTATGACTCAACCTGGGAATCGAACCCAGGCCTCCCACGTGAGAGGCGGGAATCAGGAAAGTGAGGTTGTTACATGGCATCCTGGGCAAAACTCGTGACTCTAAAGAGTTTGGCAATCCACCCAAGCCTACTGCATTCCTTCCAGTTGTAATAGTGCAGTTACTTTTTATTCGTAAGAAACAAAATATGGGCTTGTCATCTAAGCTCGTGATGTACATTATAGCAAGGTACCCAGACTTGTACAATTTTTATACTGGCTGTTTTGGAAATTGGAAAATTTGTAACCAGGGTTGTGAAATGTAAATGATATATTAGTTGTTGTTGTCCCTCCAGAGAATTTTGTCTTAAGGACCATGTATACATCATGCATTTGTGGATGAACATCATCATGTAAATGTATGTATGACATACATTCCTCCTCAGAGTTTGCAGTACTGTGTACCCCGTTCCCAAAGTTCACGGCCTTATAATTTAGCCCCAAAACTTCTCGGACTGAAAAAGTTAGGCGATGTCTCTCTTTCAAGGACCATATTGTAATGAGCAATTAAAAGAATAAACCAAAATGTTTTCATATATTTTGAACATCTGTTGGAAAGGTGAAATATAACTAAAATTTTCAATACTGTCCATGAACATGATATAGACAGGGAATTACACTTTGTAACACTCTCCCAAACCTTCCCTTGCTCCCCCACCATGTGACCCATATAATTTTGATGTCAGTTTAGATACCAAAGGTGTTTGACCTCTCCCTACTACCACTGGCAGATCCGGGGGAGGGGGCAAAAATTTTTCGAGAATTATACCTAGGAAAACAGAATTTGTAGAAGAAAATTAAATTCACAATTGTACACTTTTGTCATACCAAATCACATCTGAGGGCATTCAGTTATAGAAAAATTTTCCAAAGGGAAGGGGGTGCCTCTCCCCTTAGACCCCTCCCCCATATCACTGTACCACCAGTTTGGCCCTTCCCAAACAAAGGCCCTGGGTCCACCCGTGCTTAATACCACTGTGAGTCCATTATACTTGGACAGCACTCTTAAATATATTATTATTTGCAAATCCAGCACTGATTTCTTTGTTGGAAATGGATTTCTTGAAACCCATGAAGTTCGGAGATCCTGTAGTACTTCTGTGCTGTTATGGTCGTCCGTTTCTCCCTTTATTTGATGAGCTGTCACTCTTTGTCTTCAGTTGTTCTGATTTTCACGGTCAGTTATGGTAGGTTTGCGTATCAGAAATTTGAGAAAGCTATATCAAGTGTTTGCTATGTTTATTCATGGTGAAGACACATAGTAGTACGGCATCACCACACTTTTCACTTTCTGGCATGGAATGGTTGCATTGATAAATTAATGATTCTCGCTGTCAGTGACCAACAGGTTTCAGCTGTAATTGATCTGGTTGAGTTGTATGGCATACGATACGTTATAATTGACGTACGAAAGCTCCCACGTGTACAAGTCCACAATGATTTATGGGAAATTTGTTGCTAGGAGTTGACCATGACGACAGTGGTATGAATTATTCAATGTGTTATCAAGCCACAATCTCATGCAATATGCAAAGGAAAATATCTAGTCGTACATGTATTATGCATGTATCTATGGCAACAGCATCGTGCTGTCTCTCCTTGACAATCCAGTCTTTGTATTGTAAGGGATACCATAGCCAATGGAGAAACAGTTCTCAGCAAGAATTTTAGTATTTGGTTTTGCAGGAGATTTATAGTCCTGTTAATATGGGTGAAATTCTCTGTCCATGTATTTGAATACATCCATTCTGTCAATGTACTTGAATACATCCATGTTGGCACATGCATGCAGTGGTTTGGTCATTAAGATAATTAGTTGTGAGATATATGGTAAGCAAAGCATCACAGGATTTTTTGGATTATGTGAATCCCCTTATGTGAGAAGGATAAGTGTGAAGTGTATTTATCTAGAGCTGAGTATTCCTCATATCTGTGACATTGGGTATGAATTATTCTGTCTTTAGCTTGAATAGCAGAACAAGTACAGTAGGATAACTTAAGATGTATCATTATACTTAAGTGTAATTTATTATGATTGATTTGAAGTTGAAATTTAAGATTTCCTATGGTCTATGATTACATGGCTATTTGCATGTCAGCAGTATAGATTAAAAAAAGGAAATTGCTGAATTGCTTGTGGAAGTATACCAACAAAGTTAAAGCTCCTATAGAATGGCAGCTGCTCATGCTGCTTCACAAAAAAGTGAACTTATCTGTGTTAAAATGAACCATAGAAAAATTTGGTTGGTAGGAACTTTTGTAGAGATGTGGATCTGTTCTTCTTTCTGTTCTGTCCAGTAGAAGCCCCTAATAAATAGATGAATGATAGCTTGAATGAATGGATATAGAAATGGGGAGCAATATGCACCAAAAATTAATGTTTCCATATTTTGATCACTTAGCATCTTGCATCCTCAGAAATACAGCAATAGCTTGCACTACCCAGAATGTCCCTTCCAGAATGAAGTAGAAATGGGATCTTTTGGGGTTTTTAAATTTGAAAATGTTTCTCTTTGTGTAGACATCAAAATTTAAAGGCAGAGGATCAAAAGAGGAAGAGTTAGAAAAGATCAACTTTATGAAGATTGATCAGTGAGAATTTGTCATAAACACATAGTCTGGGGAAGTCAGATAGTCTCAATTTGCACATAACTAATTCCCAGAGGTCTCCCTTGGAGGGTGAAGTTGATGGTATCTTTTGAGAATACAATAGCTTTCTGCTAAACACATTCATGATAACATGTTCAGGGAAACAGGCAGTCACATGGATGAAGTGACAGGTAGCTATAAAACAGGATTTGTCCTGAAACTGTAAATTATAAACAACATCTGCTGAAGCAGATTTAGGCTCACAGAAATCTTGTCTCCCCAACGAAAAAACATTTTCAAGGTTTGAAGCAAAGTTATTCTAGTCATTTATTAGGCTGGGGCACTCACTCATCCTGCAATTTTGCATCTGCTTTTGTACGGTGTGACACAATATTGACATAACATGTTTTTGTTCAATATGGTAGGCAGTGGTGATGTAAGATACCCTACTTTGTGATGAGATTGTAGCTAAGTATTTCTTAGAGCATGGAGCTATTATTTAATAGCACTGAGGATCTCTCAGTACAAGGAATGGTTATATTGCATGATTTTGGGTCTAAAAAAAATCGTGAAGCCTATCGCATTGTAAGGATTTGTGCATACACTGGATCCTTAGAAACACAACTCTGTCCATCATCCCTAGTCATAGGGGTCCATAAGAAGGTGATGTTGGACGTATTTCCCACTGGTTACGGTGTGATTGAATGCTGCCTTCTTAAGTCTAATTACGACCAATAGAATGTTAAGTCTTGACAGGCATGTCTTAGTCCAAAGAAGGCCCATCTAACAGCTCCCTTTGTTGTGTGTCTACAACAAGATAAAGTGGTACAGAATTCTTGCTGGTTGCTGTGTGACTGCTGTCTTGATATATGGTTTAGATGCTTATCCCACATCTTAGCAAGATTTTTCATCATGTCCTTTCATTTTGGGTCCACTGTGAGATGATGTGGTAAGGAGTTTCTACTGATTGCTGCAAAAGTAGTATCTTTAGAGCTGGGTTCAACCCCAACAAGATGCCTTCCTACAGCTTTAATGATCCACATGGGATGATGTCATACTGGTTTGCACACTGGGTGCTACAAGACGGATGCACCATACAATGATCTTTAATGCATGGTCAGAAGGCCAACACGTGTAAAGAGAGAGCCTGTCACTGAAGACTACACCTTGAAGAATGGTGAACCATCATAACAGGCTACTCTGTTGGAGTGGAGAGATGGTTAGGGGTAGACTAGTTGTTCTGGATATAGTACTTGGTAGGCTAGTGCTTGATACTATTTGTTAAGATGACTTTCTATATTGTTTGTGCCAGTTTATAACTCCTGTAAGGGCCACGGGTACCCTCCTGAAGCATAATACATATCCTAGGACTATTCCATGCTGAACACCCAAAACTCACTGCGCCCAGTTGATAATGTGTTTTAAAAACCAACTCTTGACTCTTGATATTAAGACAGCTAGTCAAGTATAGTCACTTGAATCTTCTAGCACTCTCAACTATACAGGATTTAGCCTTTTCAATGGCAAAAGTAGCATTATTTTAAATATTTATAATATTTGTTGGAAGGTTCCCTTTGTTGTTGGTTCCACAAAATAAGAACAAGCAGTTTACCTCGAGACAAGGAGATCTTTCTTGTTAAATTGAATCCACAGTTTTAAACAGATCTGATAAGATCATAAGAGGATTACCACAATTTCCAGTTAGCAGATATTGCATGATTATATTGATGAGTAACAAAAGGACAGGTTAGAGGTCATGGTGCAGGAAGCATTGCCCCCTCAGTAGTCACGTTTTGCTCATGGTCATTTTAAATGAAGAACATATTCCCAGCCTTGTTCAAATTCCTTCCTCCTTTTGTAAATTGCAAAGATCTGGGTAGATTTATCTTAGCTAATGAGATACCTGACAATGTTCACCTTTCCTGATTCTATCGATTCGAACCCTCATCAGAAGCATGCTGTAGATAGTTTGTACTTTTGTAGGTTTGAAGATACATGTGACTCGATCTTTGCTTTGATTTCTCATAGTTCAATCTAGGTGGAGAAAAGAATCCAGGCCAATGCATTTTCAGAGGGAATTTAGTGACAGGTATTACGAGAGCTAATTTGATATTGGGCCCAAAAAGATGCGCTTCTATATTGAATTGCTGGGAAGTTGCATAGCTATTGGATTACCGAAACACCTCTGTCTGGCAAAGATCAAGAACTTAATCCAATTTAGAGGTTGGTGGTGCAGTTGAGACTCGAGTAATTGGGAGTAGTCAACGGTCTGTTAGCCAGTATCCTTTTGTTGGTTCGGCTGTGGAGGATTTTGCAAATTAATTAAGGGGTGCAGATCGAGAATAGCCAGGGAGAGATGGGAATGAAAATAAGCTTAACAAGAGCAACAGTTCAAAGGTGGAATGACATAGAATCTAGTGTGCTTGTGCTGGTTTTGGCTCAGATTTGAAGTAATCAAGGTCTTACAACGGAGTGCAATGGGAAGTCATTGCACTGAAACCTCATTTAACCTGCCCCCAAGACATGAGATACAATACTGGCAGGTGCATTCTTTTTTTCTGGAATCTTGATCAAATATTCAGAGGGCCGGAATATTGTAGAATTTCTGGTCAGTATTAGTTCAGGCAGATATCTACAGTATGCTTTCTTGTATGGGAATGGTTATTCCTTATCAAGAGGTTCTTTGAAGTTTGTTTACCTGTCTTTGATATCCATGTACCATGTTCAAAGGATCCAAAAAAAACGAGGGTGTTGTCTATTGTCGTCCTTCAGGCTGCAGATGTTGGTAGCCTATGAGGAGTATCCCCATCTTTCCATCAGAGAATAGTTCATGGAATTGCATGGATGTCAGTGCCTGTCAGTGGTGAAATTAAATACAGTAGAAAAGAGTTTCAGACAGGAAAGGGGTTAGGTCAGCAGAAGAAAGTTTACAAGCCATCTCTACCCCCTCTATCCTATTGTCAAACTTTGCCTTTAAAAACCATCTCATTTCAACAAACCTCCCCCCGCCCCCTTCTCCCTTTAAAAAATTTAGAATGTGCAGAGCCATAAATCAGCACATTGTCTTTCAGAAGCATTGAAACCTGTCTTTGAAACATTGTAAAATCTAAGAACTTTCTGATATGGAACAAGGTCTTTGGTAATGTGTGATTGAGTTTATTTTTTGTCGGTTCAGTTCTGTCATCTTGGAATCCTATTCTCTTTTTTTTTTTTGGGCTGAAAGATTTGAAAGAGTGGAAGGATATTTATAAGAGAAATGTGACCATTAAGGGAAATCATTAAGTATGTACCTGTGACTCGAAAACAATGCGCTATTCAGTCATGGTTCAAGTTAGAGTGATTTCATTTTGGGAGAGGTAATGTGTCACATGATGGAAAATAAGTTTAGGATGATATTTCCATGTTCATGAAGGTAAGTATTTAGGTATGAATGAGAGGTGCGGAGATTTTGAAGGTGCTGAAATTTTGAGAAATGTAGTTGAGAAATATAAACTACAGAGATAGATGAGAGTGTAAGGTAATAGTAACAGCTACAGATTAGTGGGTGGGGGATGAAAATGTAATGAAAGCAAAGTTCAACGATAAAGAGAATGCGTATCAATGCAAATTGGCCGGCTGGCTGTAGCAAACTGCTTTGCTGCTATTGTGAGGGTACCAGCAGAATTTGTGACAACCTTGAACCACTTGGCTCACAGAAGCCTTTGGTAGGATATCTTATGGGGCAAACTTGTTGGATTGATCTATGCTGTCAAGTGTTCAGCCCCTCTCTCAACTTAATGCCAATCTTTAGGCTATGATGGAAAATTGCAAATTCTCAGAAACTGTGGCTAATTTTAGGATAGGAGTGGGAACTGTGACGTCACTGTCTTCATTACTGACGTCATTATTCCTTGCAGAGCAGATACAGTCTGCTAACACATTCCTGGGTGAACAAACCTATCCCAGATATCTTGGAGACTGTATGGCCAACTGAAGCAGTCTAGGAAACATCTCTCATCTGTTTCTAGAGTGAATTCTCACACTGAAGGTGTGGTTGTGCTTGCAATGTACCTACCCCAACCATAGACTGTGACAGTGCTGTGATGTTTTTGTCTTGTTTTGATGTTTGTATTAATATTGAAATCAATTTAAGAATGATTTAGTTACCAAATACATATTTTAGCCTAGATTATTATGTTAGGCTAATGAAGCTAGGTTAACGATTGGTGAAATGGGTATCACCTCTTTGTTCTGATGTCTAATTGTTGCTGAAGTCTCTATATTCAGACAATTCTACATAAAGGCCTATGTTAGAATAAGGTTAGGTTCTAGTCTAACCATTATCCTAACACTGACCTCAATGTTACTTGTTGGAATGTAGAGACATTGGAAAGAAGAGATGCTAGAACAGAGAGCAGTCCCTGGTGAAATGATGTCGCAGATTTTATTAAAGAGCATATGTTGCATTTCAAGTTCAACTAGTGGGACCAGTCAAGACTGGTATGCACTAGGTGCGATGAAACGCTGCAGAATATGATGAAACCAAGTGCAACAGGATGTGTTGGGAGCTGATAAAATTGCATTTTGTTAGGATTGTCAGGAATTAAAATACTGCTGACTGATGTAAAAGTTATTTTGTATTGTGAAAGGTCAAACTACATTTTGGTGGCTTCATGGCATATCATCTTTAGCACACATGGGCATGGATCCATTTCCAATAGTGAAGGGGGGGGGCCTTTCTAGCAATGATCCCCCTTCCAAAAAAGTGAGGGGGATGCATCCCCCCATGATCTATGCCCATGTTAGCACAATGTGAAAGGGATAAATTTCAAACTCAAAGTCAAAAAGAAATTTTTAGATTAAAACGAAAGCTGGGATTTTCTGTATATTGAATGTTTGTTGTAAAATGCTTCATAGGATGTGTACAAGGAAAGCAGCATATGCTCTTTGATCTTTTTAAAAATATTTAGAAGTAGGTTTCTCTTTTGCACTTGGTTGTATGCTAGGTTGTGCATGTATCGTAATTGTTGATCAAACTGACACACCTATTATTCGCTATTTAAGTCTGTCCAAAGTTAAAATCAATTATCCCTTTTTGAGGAAGGTTTAAATAAACTTTCACTTATATAAAGGCAAAAATAGTCAAAACATGTTTGAAAAAGTTATGATATGATCAGTGCATGTATGTACTGTACACCCAGTCTGGTTCATGACTTAATGCAAATATTTTTTATCTAAATATTATTATTAATGATTATCATTTGTAATGGTTTCTTTTCTTTGTTTTAAATCATCTTTAGTATTGCTAGCCTTATGAGTCAAGACTTCATTATTGTAATCCAAAGAAAAGAAATTCCTGGAGTGTCACCTTCTTTCCATGTGACAAAATAATTTTCCTCAAAATCTCACCAGCTAGGTGTATTTCAACTGTCCTGGTAACATTGGGAAAATTCTCTTTCTACAGAAATCAATTGTTACATTTAATTTAAAATTTGGACCTTACAAAAAACCTAGTTTAGTCCCAAAGACTTAAGAGAGATGAAGGATTGAAATATCAAATAATACTAGAAATATGTTATTTTGACTCTGCAAAAACAGAAAAAGAAAGGGTATCCCATTGTGCAAATGAAGGTGGTTTTGAATATTTAATGATATAATATCCACGGTGATAGTCAGTGCTTCAAAATCTTTGAAGGGAATTCAGAATAGACAGAAAAGCTGTGCTCAGGGAAGTTCTGTACGGAGGGAAGCTACTCTTGTTTCAAAATTGAAACTACACCATCCTAGTTGTCCTTGGGGGTAAACATATCAGCATTGAAAAATATCTTGCAATCAGGTTGTTATATTGATTCTAACTGGATAATAGGGATGATTGCATTAGGATGTGTACAGTATCTAGACAACCTTGGAAAAACACATGGACAGAAATCTCAAAGATAAAGCTTTTCTGCTCCAGTGGCAGAGTGTTTTGTAATGGATAATGCTTGGAGTATATTGTGGCAGATATTGGGAGGTGAGGTGTGGGGGGAAGGGGAGGTGAGGTATGGGAGGGATAAGCTGCACATAGTCATATATCAAGATGAGGTTGTTAGTCTCGTATTAGTCCCAAGCTGGTCATAGTCTTTTGAAGGAAGTTTGTTTCATACAAGCCCTCATGAAGAAAACAAAACATAAATAATGAAACTGCACCCCTTACCCTATCACATGATGCCTTTAATATGTCTGATGTCAAAAATTCTACACTATTTGTAACCAATGGCCTTGTTCTGAATTTTAATGTAATTTTGATTCCTTTTTGTTAGCAAAAGGCAATTATTTTGCCTCCAGGCTAATTTAATCACTAATGGGGAAATATTAAGTACAAACTCCTGACAAAATCGCAGAAAATACTCAATACTGTCATCGGAGACAGAAGTTCCATGAATGTGCAATCTTGACTCATAAGTAGATAAATTATAGAAAGACTAATTTAGTTGCATCTAGGTATGATATAATTTGTCTTTACTTAGAAAAACCTTAATTATGCAGTTCTTTTATCAAAAAATTAAAAAAAGGTGATTAAAGTTTTAATGATTGGGTAGATTATATTGGGGTATCAAAGGTCTTAAACTTGCTGCAAATAATTTCAATCTGTGCTATCAAATTATATCAGTTTTTAAGTAATTCTTGCCTGAAGAATGTCAATAAGATTTTTCCTTCATAGTCAAGAAGTCACTCATGTAAATGTCTTTGGAAGAAAATTATATAAAATTATAAAAATATGTAGAAATATCTGAAAATTAGAAATAATGAGGAGCTTTTCATGTGATTTACTAGAAATTATTTATATCCTCTACAGGTGAACAATGCAACTGCTCGAGTTATGACTAAGAAAAGTACTACCGCACCCCCTAATGGTAAGGAAGATGTCAGAAGGTGTAATCTTTGCCAGATTTATTTTTTCGGAATTATGAGGGTTTGAGAATCGTGCATGTCTGGTGTTTCATTCAAGTGCTGTTTTTCTGGACTGACTGCCTCATTGCACCTCTGTGTTTGTGGCTCTTCCCTGAAAGGTTTAAAAATATTTGTATATCATCCCCAGAAAATTTATCCTTCCCAATCAGTCGTGATGTTAGTGTGAATATTTTGTACATTTTTGTTTATACTTTATAATAGTACATATGATTTGAGGAAGCACACCTGAAAGCTTATCAGTTGAGATGTAATGATGGAATTTTGATTTTTTTTTTGTTTTGGTACAGGTGCTCTCCGTGTGCAGCCAGCCCTAGGTAGAGGGCGCCCTGTTAGGGGTGCATTCCCAACCCATCGTATCGCTCTTCCTGCTGCTGTACCAGGCTTCCCAGCGACAGCTGCTATCTATCCTCCAGATGCAGCAGCACTAGCATCTGCCTCCCTCTATCCTGCTGCTGCAGCTGAACGATTCCAGGTAATGGTTTATTTAGATGTGTTTATGTAGTGATAGAGGGCGCTACAGTGTTTCACCATCCTTCCATCCATTGGTTATTTTGTGATACTGTATATGATGCTTGCTGGCTTTATATATTTTACCAGAAAGCATTATGCAAAATTGCAATTATCAAGCATTTTCAAAGTTAGTACTGGAAGGAGTTTTATAGCCCGCCCCTTATCACAGTACTTACATATAGTTAGTGCATGAATTCTTGCATGAAAATAAGCTTGAATAGCATGTATTATTGGTCAGCGGGAGCCAGGGTGCAGCTCAGATACATCCATGCTGGACTGTGGATAAAGCACAGTGGTAACCTGGTTACTGCCTGGTTGCAATCTGGTTTAACTGCCTGGCTACATCCTGGTTCCAGCCTGGCTGTAACCTGGTTCCAGCCCGGCTGTAACCTGGCTACAGCCTCACTGATGGCTGCACAGATTGTGACTGACATGATGGTGGAGTGGAAAATGGTTAGGTACACAATTTTGGATTAATGTGTAGTGAAGAGCTTAATTACTGTTCACCTTTAACAGCAGTTTTGTGTGAGAAAGATATAATTTTGAAAGAGTAACTGCCAATTCAGCCTTGCCATACTTTAATCTTTAACAATTGCCAGTACCCTTGAAAAGAAAGCAAAGAAAAAGTTGGCAGTTTTGCCCCAAAATACTTGTCCTGTGCTCATACAGATTCATCAGCTGAGTAACCAATTTGAGTTGCACACCACTGCACATCTGAGATACTTTTTGAGTGGAACTCAAACCCATGTTTTTTTAAGATTACTCAGGCCTGGCTTTCAATTCACATGGTAGGGAGTGGGTGATTGAGAATGTTGTGAATAAAACATAGAGAGATACTGATGATATGTGCCCTTTAATATACTCATAGGAAAAAATATGTTGGATTTGACCTTTACCCTTGGAGAGGATGTTCTATAATCGTAAATAGGAAATCTCTCTGACGTTATGTATTGCTTACCTGCTCCCATGTGAATGTTATATTGATGGTGCAATGCTGATGTAGAGGGAAACGTAATATCACATAACAAAATACTTTATCAATGCGATCCTTCCTATACTGCATGCTTCTAACCAATTGAGGTGATATGTCTTTATAATTTTTCAGAACTTCTTCCTGAGTAGTTGGTGACAAATGAAAAATCAATTTTTTTAATTCCAAAATTGCTTTCAAAAAGTTTTAATGCTTTTGTTTCTGGGCTCCTTTTTAAAGGGGGACTGTCTCCAGGAGCCATCTTGTACAGTATATGGTTGTCTATGCTGTTCTTTGTGGATGTTGGAAGTGGGTTTTTTTTGTGAGTGTACTAACAGGTTGAAGCTCCGGAGAATTTATTCATCCTCATAACATATGATTAATATTGTATTTCTACATATCAGTATTATGAGGGGGTAAAGTAATTGCAGATATCAGAGTATACCTCAAACTTATTAACATCGAATCAAAAAATATTGCATGCCATTTGCATTTCTTTATTTAAGGACTGAGTTTACCCAAATTCTCTAAAAAAGTAAGAAAGTTAAAAGTAAAAAACTTTTAAAAGTACTTTTTTAAAAAAAAGAAGAGGAAGTGTACTTATGACCTCGATTGACAACGTGTAGAAGTAATTTTGTTTGGCATAATAAACAAAAGACTGGTGTCATAAAACTCAAATGCTGAAAGGAAAGGAAGATAAAAAGAGTCATTTTTTTTTTGAAGAGAAATAAAGCTAGGGGCCTCCCTTTTTGTCTTTCTAATTTATGATCAATTACAGATTAATCAAAGATTGGGAAGGTTGTGAAATGAATGATTGTATCATCGTATAATGTGGTCCCGAGGCAACACTGTAGGCAAGATAAGGCATTTTGTAAGCGACGGTTGTAATATATCGACAAAATCAGAGGGTTTATTTAGAACCCCTGTCATCCGAGATGAACTCGCATCAGAATTTCTGAGTGGTTTGAGGCAACAATGATGAGAATTTAGTACAGATAAAATGGGGTTATTTCTGTGTAGCTGTCAGAATGGATTAGGGGTGAGAGAAAAGGTGAGGTTGGAATGCTAAAGATTATGGAAATGATATGATATCATATTATAGTCATGATATTAGGCAATTTAGTCTGTAGTGTGTTTTTAGTTTTCATTGGAAAGAGGGATTCATTTTAC
>WURT03000001.1:689037-707595 GCA_009936505.3 Holothuria glaberrima | reverse complement strand
TTAAAGCATCAAACATGTTAGAAATAAAAGTAATGTTTGCTACAGTGGTTTAAAATTTCCCAGTTTGTGTTTTATTTACTTTAATCTCGCTTTGCAAAGCCAGAGTGATTCATTGAAAAGTGACCAAAAGTAGCAATTGCATGAAAACTACATAACTGGCCATATGGGGATTAACTTTTGTATTCTTAATTTGGTTGAATTGTGCATGTTTTGGCATGACAGTGGTACTAACCATCCATTTGCCTTTTTTCTCTCTCTTTCTCTCCCCACCTCTCTCTGTCTCTCTCTTCATCTACACTTTATTACTCCTCCCTTACTTTCTCCCATCCACTGGGAACCAATCTCCGATCCATCCAGACCGATCTTCTCTTACAGACTGCCGCTGCTTCCGCAGCATCGTACGGAAACTACATCAGCAGGTATCCAGCGGCTTACGCCATCCCTTACACCCGAGACTACGCAGCCGACCCCTACCATGCGGCAGCGATAGGACCGGCAGCGGCTGCCTACGGAGTAAGATATCCTTCATTAGCACGGGTAAAGTCAAGAGTTTTTACATTATACCCGTTTTTCTTTCTCATTCAGTCGTGGTGGTGAATACCTTGATGTGCTTTTGCTGTGTTGAACATAGCCTCGTTTTATTATGTCTGCCATATTTACAACTAGCACACCACAGTGCACAATTGTTCTAGGTTAAAGCAGTAGTAGTTGTGGATCACAAATAGCACTGCCTTGAACAACTAGCTAGCTATTATATTCCTGCAGGTATTCTTTATTTCATTTAGTACCTTGCTGTGATTCTTAAACCTTTCCTTTCCCTTATCTATACCTCTTTTCTTATTTCTTCACTTTCCTTTGGTTGTATCCTTGTGATTTTTGTGAGAAAAGCATGACGGATGTTTTGGCAAAATGTTGTTATTGTGTGCCGTTGTGCCTCGAATGTTTTGTTTAATGTTTTGTGTATTAGAAGTTTTTTTCTGGTGAACTTTTGCAGTCTGTTTGGAGTGTCTTTTGTCATTTGATAATAACTTATGTACACGTAGTTCCTCGTGAAAAATTACCATTCCCATCCCAAAACAAGGATTAAGATGATTGAAAGTACTTATAAAATTTCAAAATATTTAAAGTATGAAAAGTGTGAAAGTTTCATATTGGTGGTATTTGTAATTGGGTTTTTGATACCTTTGAAGAAAGAGATCTGTTCATGCAAGTGAAAATAAAATGAAGGATTTAATCTCCAAGAATTGGCAAAAATTATAACCAAGAATTCTGGACAGCAAGACCCAAAACTCAAGATTTTATTGAATTAATCGCTAAGTGACTTGCTGTCTACAGTGTTAATGAGATTTTAAAAGAAAGCAAGACACATGTCTAGACTAGTTGCGGTGCCATGACGTTAGCTAGCCATGGTTGGGTATAGCTAGGCTAATTTCCAACGACTTTACAAATGTACATACAGTACTTATCGCTTAACAGCTGTAGTAACCTACCGTATCATACCACGAACAAACTGCTAAATGAACTAGGCTAAACTGATCTTGTTTTATCACAAAGCTTCTATCATATTTTGATAAAACCAACCATCTCGGAGGAGATCAATTAACAGGCCAGAATCCCACATATGTGTTGGTGACATTAGTTGCTGCAGGCACCGCAACTAAAAGGGGGTTTGTGTAGAGTTAAAATAGAAGTGTTCCCTCGTTATCTCTCGGAGCTGAATTTTGTTACGATTAATAAGAAATATTTTCCAAAAAATTGAAGGTTGTGAAAAATAAATAAAAATAAAATGTAAAATAAAGTATGAGACAATGTTCTGCCCTAACAGGCAGGAAACAGTTTTTCCCTCGAGTGATGTATGGAGTTACATGGAATGTGTGCAGCATTGTGCTTTAATATGTGTGCATGAATTACACGTAAATGTTAAATGTCGTGGAATTGCTTAGCTTGACATTGTGACTATTGTGGAGTGAAATGTATGAATGGTTGCATGCTTGAATATTAGTGAGTAGATATCAAGTTGATTGTTTTACCAATGTGTAGTGAAAGGGGTGGGGTTGGGGTGGGGGATCAGGGGTCCTGGGTGAGGTAAAAAGTTGCTTGCAAAAAAATTATGACAGAAGTACTTTATTCATGTCCCCAGCATTTCAATCTGTAGCAGATATGGCTATGATTAGTTGATGCTGTTGCATGCACCTTTGAATTCTTGCAAACATGATAAACATGATAAAATAGAACATTTGTCAATGTAAATATTCCTAAAAAAGTAATAATGCAGAATAAAGTACTGACACAATGCACAATGTACTCATAACACATTTAAAGTCACTTCTTTGGAGCACCTTCAAAATATCATTTCAACAAGATAGGGTCACTAACCTGAATTCCTCTGGAACAAATTGTTCAGGAAAAAATGATCTATAAGTTGAAATCTGATTGCAAAATCTGACTGTAGGGTCTCAAGTTTCCGGAGGCTTACGAGACTGGTGGTATTGATGTATGTGTGTGATGAATGATATGTGTAGAAACTGCATTTGAACATGCCTGAATGAAAATGGATGGTATTAACTCTTCTCCGGTTTCTTTGCCTCCGTTTCTCTCTCATTTTATCTTTCTTATCCCTTTTTCTCTCTTTCCTTGCAAGTGATCCTCTGCCTGTTGACATTTGAGGCAGAGAATAAAAAAAAGAAAGAAGTAATACTTCACATCAAAAATTTCACCACCACAGTTTGCTTGAGATAGAGAGGGGAACAGAAACTCTTTCCTTTACCCTACTTCCTTTTTTCTTTTATGTTAACTGAAAGTTTTGAATATTCATTACATAAGAACTCCTGATTCTTGAATGGTAGCTTCATGATGAGGGGAAAAAATGATTAGCAACAAGTATTTTTCAAGCTCAAGTTAAGGAGCTGTATTAAGCTGATTACTTTGCTACTATAAATTATCAGAGAGATTTAAAGATACCCAAATGATATTTTTCTTACTCCTGGGAATATTCTGTGGGCATTAAGGCCAAGAGATAACTACAACCATGTGATGAGGAAATATTAAACTTGTTTTTAAGGCAGGGTAGATTCTGATTCAGAAAGAGATGTGTGTTAATATCATGGGGAAAGTTGAGAGGTTGGTCTTGGGGATGTAGCTCCTTTGGGGAGCAGAACTCCTTTGGGAGTAAACATTGGTTTTCACCCTTCGGCTCTTTGCCACAGAATCAAAGGGACTTCGGAAAAAGTAATATCATAGGGAAAGTACAGGTGTAGTCCTCTTGAGTATTGGTAGGAAACTTTTCATAACTTTGTAATGGGTGAAGTACAAATCCATTCTCACAATCTTGAGTACGTATTTATATACCGAAGTGTGAGTATGAGTATATACTCACCACACATCTGCTTCAAGGAAATCTTGAAGAGCCTGTCTCAGACATCCCAAACTGACTGTTAAAAACCTACTAAAAATAATAGAGTTATGGGAAAATCGAGGTTTTATTTCCTAGAAGACTTGGAGAGAATCTTGTTCTTGAAATAAACTGTCGCCCTCTTTGTTACTTTAGTGTTGTTAGATGGATTAGGCACTCATCTCCACCCCTTAACCCACCCCCCTTACACCAGTTTACTCTCTCTAGTATTCTTCTGCTACTCTTCATCACTGTATATCTTTGCACCATATCTTATTTTTCATCTTGTTAGAGCACAAAGTTAACAATAGATTATCATACTGAAAATAATGTGAAACTTGGGACTCTGGAAGGTTCTCAGAGTAACAAAACTTTCATGACCAAATATTCCAGACTGCATTTTGCTGGAAGGGGAATTATGTGGTATAGTATCCCTGTAAATAACATGTATACATAGTGACATGTTATTCAAAATGGTGCCATTAACACTCATCATTGTGGCTGATGAGCATTCATTCTTTGCCATTTTTCGTAATGACAGAAAAATTTGTGGAAATAAATTTGACAGTATCAGATATTACTCATTTGATGACTCATAGATTTGAGGGCTATTTAGTAACCATTAACTAAATAAATGAAATTTTTAGGTACATGGCTCATTCATGAATCCTAGTAACTTGAATGTGGCATTGTTCACTCATCCAATTGTGGGGTTAAATTCTCATTTACCCGACAGACAACCTTCGTTTGCCCTCAAAGTTTACTCAAATTTCCTTTTTCTAATCAAATTCCCTTTTTCTGGCACAACAGGTTGGGGGAGTCCCTTCCTCCCTCAGCATCCAAGACCATTTAAAAGAATCCAGTGTTGTAAAAAAATTGTGGGTACAGTTAACACTATTAAACCTACCAGATATGCAAGTATTTTACAGGAAAATCTAAAAGTCATACTTCCATGTTTTCCCAAATGGTTCGAGAAGAGATCAGTTTTGATCCATGTGAAAATTATGGAAACCCCCTAAGGATATTAATTTGTGGGAGATGAATGAATGTTTTTGACACAACTGTGAGAGCTAAATATTTTAAATTGATTGGATCAAATATCTGTGCCAAAATATAAACCTATTTTTAGCCTTCCACAAGATTGAGGAAACTAAAAATCAAACAAGTTTTGTCAAGATCACATGATTGAAGAAAAAAATGTTTGGCTTTTGTGGATCAATTGTGATGTCATGTTTGACAACTAAAGTATTAAAGGACAAATGCAATGGCCACAAGTCACTTAAATGGGAGCAATTTCATTTAAGATTCGGGACAAGGATTTCTTTCCTTGGTTCTCATGAGAAATATTTTCAACGTAAACCTTGGATCAACTCATTTCCTTGTCTTTATTATAGATAAAGTACACCAACTGTGGCATCATGGAGCAGAGTTGCTCTAGATAGAAGATCAGTTGTCAACTGAGTCTACATAATGTACAGTAAAGCTCAGACTGACTTATGTGAAACAACAATTTATAAATAAATAAAATAAAATAGGATTGCAGTCAGACTTGAAGTGACAATGTAATCATACTCACAACTCCCACATTTCTGTACTTGTTCCTGTGAGAATGGATTTGTACTGTAATTATTGTTATACAAAGTTTGAAAAACAGCATTGATGCTAATGCAAAAGGATGTATTAGCTCAAATTCCTACTTCTACTCAAATCTCAGTGTCACAGTGTTTAAAAATAAACACAAGGCCAAAAAGTGGAGACAATTGAATTCATAAACACCTTTAGTTAAAACAGGTAGTTTCTCCTGTGAACATTAGAAAGTCCCCCAGATTGTAAGCTCTGTGGAAGATAATTTTTGGTCTCTGAAGACATCTGTATACATGAGGGGAACACAGAGACATGGGAGCTATGAGGGCTTTAGCCCCCACACTTTTTCTGCCGTGGGCATTTTGGGTGGCCCTAAACTCTTTTTTTTTTCTTGACTATATTGGGCCGCTTTGATGATTAGCCCCATCACTTCAAAATTGGCTCTGCGGTCCCTGACATGGTCCCATACAAATTCACCAGAGTATGAAAATGATAAATGTAGCCTATTTTTCTCTGAAGCTGAAAACAATCATTCACAGCAATACTGCACGATCTTAAACTTTTGAGATGAATTACAAACATGCATATATGTATCCTTTGTTGGATTTGAAACTGTGAGAACCATAGCATTTAATTACCACTTAATCTACACTGCCCCTCCTTACATGCTATTTATCTATGTCACTGTCACCAACCTGCAAGTCATGCATGGTAGAAGTTGATAGTGTAGTGGGGAAAGGGTGCCCTCGACTGGAGGGTACTTCACCTGCCAAGTCTAAGACTTATCACATATTTTCAATGATGTCCAAAGTTTGTTGAAGGATTTCCTACAGATAGGGAAGAAGGAAGGTGGTGTTTAACAAATCTGTCATAGCTGTAGTAAGGGCACCACATAAAGAGTTGTATTAACTCTTTTCACAGCAGAAGTATAATAGTTTTTGATATGGAGTCCTGGTTGTGTTGCATGGGGGAAGGGGGGTACCTTGAAACGATAAACACTTTACAGGTTGTTAGATACAAGCCACAATTATAATTCAAGGCAGAGCCTCATGGTCCCAAAATATAGTTTGTAGTGGATATCTTTCTAATTTGTGATTGGTTATCATACATGGCTTTACACAAAAACAGGCAAATTCATGCTGTGCCTCAAAATGTATAAAGCACTCTAATTGGACATAAATATACTGATCTGTACTGTATGTTACTCAACAGAATGGTTTATTAGAGATAATTCTTAAATTAACACCAAGGTAATACAGTAGATTGTGTGGAAAGTGTTGCCAAGCTGCAATCTCCCTTAGTGTCTCCAGCAGTGAAAATAGCCCTTTGGCAATGACAATGACAGTGGCAGAACTAAGAGAGGTGCATCAGGGGGCATGCCCCCTCCCCCATGGCTGTCAGGGGCATTCTCCCTCCCCCATGGCTGTCATGCGTGAAAAAAAGATGAGGCATAAAAAGAAAATGCTTCAAAATATGTTGAATATGGCACCATTTTGTATCTCAGCCCTCTTCTAAAAGCAAAAATTTCCCCAAGTGGAGGGGGACATCCCCTCCCATTACCCCCTTCCCCAGGACAGTGATCCATCAAACCTTGCACCCCCTCTTTTGAAAATTCCTTATTATGCCCCTGAATGACACTACTGGGAGGTGCTGTAAACTTGTAAAGACACTTCATGTAACTGGGGTGGGGGGGGCAAGCCTAACCTGTTGGGATGACCACAGTCTCCCTGTGATCAAAAAGTCCAAAAAATATTTCCAGCATTCCATTACAGCAGTTCATGTTGTTGTTCTGTTGGAATGAGTTTTCCCGTCAAACTTAACTATCAACTCCATTATTTTCATCTCTCCTCAGGCGAGTTTATACCGGGGAGCATACGCGAGGTACACGCCGTATTGACTCGAAACCTTTGCTACATTTCCTTAAAACTCTGCCTGAAGCAGAGGAAAGGGAAAAATAAAGCGCAAACTTTGGAGGAGCGGGTTCGACTGGAAAGAGACGAGACAAGATAAAGACACTGCACTTGATTGGCCAACTTTTAACGCAATCTTGCCTGTGCATGATAATCCTTGGTCCCGTCAATTTGGTGCTTCAGACAAGCCCGAAGATGGTGGAAGCCACTGTATTCGATTTAGAGTTTCAACTTTGGATATGCTATCTTTCACCTATTTTTACTTTCATTATGGATGTTATAATATTATATCCATATTTTTTTTCAGGAGATGTTAAGGTCGTCTCGTTTCAGTTTCCATCTGCAGTATCTTGCCTGTCTTTAACTTTTTTTTTTTTGTTTTCCTGACTTCACAAGGAAGAGATATTGAACAAAACTTGCATAAGTCAAAGTGTAGAATTATTTTTAAATTGGTGGATTAAAAATGGTATTTATCATAAACTTTTGAAATTTTACCAATAAAACTTAAGACAATAGCTGGTCTATGGAGAGCTAATGTCATGGTGCCATACTGCACAGCCTCAGGGTTGAAACTATGTGAGAAAAATATTTGGCTAAATTGGCCTTCTATGGTGAATCCAAGTTTTCCATTCTGATAAATTATTAACAATACTGTGCTTGCAGAAAAGAGCTGTAATTATGTGGAAGGGTCCACCTAGTAAATCATAAGATGGGGTCATATGACCCTTGTGTGAGGTTACAGAGGCAGATAATATTTCAGGGAAAAGAAGGGCCAAAGCCAAAAACTTACCTGCAAGAAGGGAGCCAAAAAAGAAGATGAAAAAGAAGCAAATGTTCTCACAAAATGTTTAAAAATGTGTTATACTTTTAAAGGAGCCATTTGACTCTCCCTCACTAGTCCTTACAGACAACTGAGTGTACCGTTTCATTTTATAAATGGCTTTTTCTCAAATGAAATGATCCAAGATGGAGTATGACCAAGTTGGACACTTCCCCTTGGTTTGATCGAGGAACAGAGTTAATAGTTTCCAGGGAAACCCTGGATGAAGTGTGCAAAGCTGACTTCTGAATTCAGTTTTGTAATGCAAGTGACATCATTATGGTACATGCTCACCTAAACCCTAGGGCACATCATCTTGCCAGGGGACATCAGGGTTTGTCTTAAAATTATGAAGCTCACGGAAAAGGAAATGCATTCCTAAATGTCGGAGGAATGTTCAACCAGACTGGCCTGAGGATAAGATGGCTATCACTCTTCGACTCTTCTTAAAGTCTTGTACAAAACTCTCTACTGTAACCATGGAAGTACTACCTCAGACTTCCATGGTGTAACAATGTTATGAGGACATCAAGAAAGTTTCTCAGTGGGAGAACATTTCCCAATTTCTAAAGTTACTTTTAAAAAGGAAGAAATAGGCAGAAACAAAATCTAAAGAGTGCTGAAATTGGCATTTTTTGGCCTGATGTAAAAACTGAGATGGGTGACAGAGATGGTGTGGTTACCTTAAAGTCATTTTGTCCCTAATTTTCACAGATGATAAGAGTAAAAAAGAAAGTTAAAACCAAGTATCCCCCCCCTCAATGATACCTCCTCATTTTTGTCTTCTTTCTTCCTTTTTTGGTCATTTTTGGATGGTCAAAATTTTTGGTTCTCTTGAGGTTACGGAAATACAACCTTGATACTGAGTTGAGTGTGCTATATGTTTTAAGTAGTAGTCAAAAGATGGCTACTAATATCATCTGCTTCCATTATGATTCTTCATACTGAACAAAGGGTGCTTTGATGTTATATGTAAATGAACTAAATGGGCTTATGTGATTGGGTAGTATTTATGGGTGGAGTTTCTTTAAGCTGGGGGAAAAACATTGTTTTGGAAGGAGACATTTCACTGGATGGTTTTCAGTTTAATTGTTAATTAGTTGTCTTGTAAGAAAATTGTCAAGTGAGAATATATTTAAGATGTAAGACGCACTGGAAGTGCTATTATATCTGCCAAAGTGATAGTGAACAGGATGTTGAATATTCATTAGATATGTTAGTACAGTGAATTGCCATGGACCGAAGTTTTAGAAATGGAAAGTTGTGGCCTGTAGGTATTGAACAACTTCAACAGGCCGCTGACGGAACATCTGGTAAAGAACACCTCGTGAAAAGTTGACTGCAGTTGAAGCAAAGGTTTTGAGAGCATGTTTTTAAAGCAAGCTTAAACTGATTGGCCTAATTTGTTAGAAGGTGTTCATACTAAGGTTTTGCTATCTGTTCTTCATTTGAAGGAGAAAAAGTCTCATCAGAGAGCATTTAAAACTCCATCCTCTTTTGAGTAGTAAGACAATTTCTAAGGCACCATGTTAAAACTGTAAGCTGCAGCTGCCTCAACTAAGCTGCATCTGCCTCAGCAATACTTTGTAGCTACACATATTACCATAGCAGGATTTAGCTGGTACTGCTGTTGTGATGTGTGTAGTAACACAGCATGGCTGCAGCTGCTGCAGCTTGGCTGAGAGAGCTGCAGCTTGGCTATTTTGACATGGTGCCTAACACTGGGAATTTGTAAATTCTTAAATGGGTAGAATATGTGGTTGACAAGATATTTTGTGCAAAAATCATAAAATTGTGGAACACAAAAATTTTTCAGATCAAGTATGACCCAGGAAATGTTGTAGTGCAATTTCTTTAGTACACAAATGAGAACGAAACTTTGGACTTTGGACCGATATGACAGGTTTTCAGGATAGAGTAACAAATGGCCAGCATTTGACTAACTGTAAACGAATAAGATTCTGCACAAATGATTTTGAAGCTAAGTGTTTTGAAATGCATAATGCTGCTTGTCTCTTGGTAAAAGTAATTTTCATCTGAAATACCAAGTATCAAAGAGTTAAAGGGTCAGTATTTCTAACACGTTTTGTGGGCACAGTTATTAAATGTAAGGTGTAACATTATCATACTGGTATTGGGGGGGGTTAAAGGGTGGGGTGGACAGTTAGGGGTGGGGAAGGGTAGGAAGGTTTATTACTGAAACTTTTTCTGTAGATAAAAACTAAACATTTGTCAAATCCATTTTGTGCATATATTTATTTATCTTTTTTTAAGATTTTAATCAAATCATTGTACACACCTTGTAAATTGTTAACTTCAGCAATTTTGAGATGTTTTAGGCAACTTTGTACATGTACCTTTTTTTGTAGCAATGTGTAGGTCGTTTGTAGCAACAGCTTTAGGTGTTTTACATTTCTACTTCTTGCATATTTATAAGGTTTACCTCAATTTTTCTTAGCAACTATTTTTTTCCTCTTCTCTTCCTTTTTTCGTTCTAAAGAAAACGTTCTTTCACGGAACGCTATGAGTGCAATGATTTTCATAAAGTGTATTATAAAACAATCTAGTGTAATGTCTCTGCATCCGATCCTCCGACTTGTGTGCTAACAAGAAAAGAGAAAAGATATTTTAACTCTAAAAAGTGGAAGCAACTGTTCCGTTTTAAAAACTCAGTAACCCAACTCAAAAAAATTTTATCAATTATTTTAAGTTAATTTTCTGATCCTAAGTTAACTTTGTTTAATTTCTGTACCTCAATTTTCATTTGTGTTTATGTTGAGTAATATCACCTGATCAAGGGCTCGTATTTTGTGTTAGAAAGGGACACGACTAGTTTTTCTATCCTGTCTGCCAGCTCATATTTGCAACTCATGATCTTCAACTGATTGAGTAATTTACTGAAAGAGTCTAGTAGCAACTTCTCTCAGTCTCAACTCATAAAAGTACAATTTTGTACTTCTATTTTGGCAGTTACAATGAGATAGTCAAGAGGGAGGCGGTAGTTAGGTAAGAGGAAGACACTTTCCATATTTCTGTATTATTTGTGATATTTTCATGTTTAGGAATCATTAAACAAAAAGGTGTATAATTTAGAAGCTATTTGAAATAAAAATGTTGGTTTCTCAAACACATGCCGTAGTCATTTTCCTTGGAACAATTGTGAAAGTATCTTGAAAGCTAAATCTGTTCTGAATAATTGCATCATAGAGTGATTCCTGTCAGTCAAATATTTGGATATTATAAATCTTTTCAAACACCTAACCATTTTGGCCATTTCTTTTTATGATTATGAACAAGCTGAATCATGAAGAAAATTAACATTTTTTAAGACAAAGTGTTCTTCGTTGATATAAAAATGAATATTTGATCGTGATCAAAGCCGACAGCAAATTATTGCAATTGTTTATATTTTAAATAGAAGTAGGACATCAATATTTTAGGGATATTTTTGCAAGTGGTGTATGAATCATGGTAAATCATTACACTGTACTTTTACAAGTGAAGGGGTGTGCTTTGGAACAAAAAGGTTGTTAAGTAACGTGATCAAAAGGGTAGAACATGCTATGGCAGGGAATTTCATAAATGAATTTTGTAAGGTTTGTTTTAGTGCAAGATTTGAGGTATTTCAAAGAAAATGTATTTAGCACATCTTCTTTGTCTCATCTTTAGAATTCCTTTTTGAGTCAATGTGCTGCCAGGTATTAATTTTGGGGATAGTCATTGGAGTGTGTAGTGCAAATTCACTATTAAGCAGGGTTGCCAGATTTTCTGTGAGGCAACTGGACAAATTTGGCATATAATACTTCAAAAAAAATGCCAAATAAATATTTGTTGCAATTAAGCATCCAATTGTTTGAAAATGGTCAATGTGTAATAAAATAGCCCTGCTTTTTTACAAACACCGACCCAGCTAACACAACCAATTATACCCTAAGTGTGGATTTTTGGACACAAATTGAGGAAAAACATGCATATTAAATTAAAGGAAAATTGACAGTCAAATGGAAATATTCTAAAATGTTGTTTGGCGTGTTTTAAAATTGTGCACGCCAACACCATCCAAAAAAAGCCAAATTCAGTGCTTGAGCGTTTAAATCGCCAATATGGTAACCCTGCTATTTAGGGATCATTCTTTCACCCAAAGAAATTTGGGATGGAAACTTATTAGCAGGATAAAGATGAGGACAGCTAAATGTAATTGGCTCTCAACTCGGTCGTTTTAAATAATTCGGTCATCTAGCAATTAGGAAAATTTTATTCAAAATATTGTCTTTTCCTTGCCTGTTTGAGCAACTCTGTAGAAAATTTTCGTGTTTTTCTAGCTGTATGCTCCTAAAGCATGCAAAAATTTATCGTCAAACTATTGAGGCTGGCTGTGTTGTTGGTAATATTGTTCTGTATTTAATGTCTTTTGTCATTATCTGCAAACCTTGGTCTGTTTTTACAACAAAAATTCTTGTCCCCTTTATCTGCATTTGTGTCCACACCTCTTCAGAAACCATGTAAATTTTAGAAGAAAAAAATCACTATTTTAGAAGTGGTCTTAAAATAAAAAAGAAAACTTTTCAATTCTATTTTGGGATTCTTTGGTTATTCTTTATTGTCTGTTTGCATTTTGTAAAATAGTTTCATGGAATGAATATTCTAGCTGTGGGGGTGGGGAGTTCAAAATACTGTAATACAAGACTGTGCACCAAGTGGGGCAGGGAGGTGAAGGTCCATAGATATATTTTCGCTCTCCTAGAAAATCTTAATTACTACTGCCTTAACACTTTTTTGTACATCTTCCCCCAGGAAAATATTTCACCCTACCCGTGGGAGCTGTCTCATCCCCTACAGAAATTTGTCCAGCTATGTGCTTCCTGTGATAGTTTGAATATTCTAGCTCTAGGGGATGGGGGGAGTTAAGATGCAACATTAAGCTGCCAAAAATGTGGAGGAATTTGGGGGCCGTGAAGTGATAACTTCATGTTAGGTGGCAATTTCATGCAACAGTTTGGATTAAATGTTTATTATACTTACTTGGAAAGACGGTTCAAGTGACAGAAACATAAGATTAATGTGGATTAAAATGTCATCTTTTTATGACTGGACCAGGCATAGAAACTCGATCCACATATTAATAAGCCTCTGAAAACATGGAAACTTTCATTTTGATAATGGAAGTTGCAGACAACCTTTTTCAGCCAGGAAAGAAGAAGCTCATCGTAACATAGTCCTTTTAAAGAGAATACATCTACAAGAGATCGACAACCCCTCTCCCCACTATCATACACCTTCCTACCATGTCAGGGCACCAAGACTACATGTTGATCAAATTGTGAATCTACAAAACTTACCTGGTTTCGGAGTCTGTGAGCTTTGATAGCCACTTCCTATTTATATATATATGTAATTCCCCAACTTGCCTGCTAGTACCATCTGGCATAAATCATTAGCAACGGGATAGTGCCCTCCCACTGCTGAAGGGCGATGTGGTAAACCCACTCTTCCTTGAATATAGACGGTGATGAGGAGCGAAATAGACTCCTTACAAATCCTCCTTACAATCAGTCCATGAAAATGGCTATAAGAACTGCAGGCCTGCAGGAGCTTCCCATGTAACGAAATATGTCTAGATCAAAGGACAATGACCTACCCAAAATACTTGCAAACTCTTCAGGAGTAGGTTCTAAATGCATATATGAATAGTGCAATCCCCCTCCCCTGCCAATCTGGTTAGCCACTAAATTTTCATACAACCGGAACCTGTACAAACCAAAGGAGTAGGGCCCAGATCCCATCTGTGACCATTGGACAAACATCCTTCCAGCGTGCTAACAACTCTGGCAGGTACTTACTGCATGTAGCTTATGATTACATATGAGGTGTTATGCAATATTTTTGATTTGGTCGACTTTCACAGACCTTTGACACTGATGTACAAGGAGCCAACAAAATTGGTCCCAATAAATTTCAATGAATGTGACTGGCATTAGTCTCAATAGCCAGCAGTAGTTCTGCTGCCCCTCCCCCATTTTCAAACATGCTTTGACAGCTCTGGTTTTAAGACAAACTTGAACATCCTCGATCTACCTCTACCCTCTTTATTGGTAGATCAATATCTCTTCATACAAACCAGGACCGACTTCATCGCTGTTAATCTATTTTAAAGTTATCTCTCTATCATGAAATGCGGGCTCCTTGCAACGCACGTACGCCACGACCAATCAATCAAAGAACTATAAACTGTGAAAGTAAGTGGCGCTATTCCAAATTAACAATTGTGGTGTACCAAATGTAACGCTGTTTACTGAAAAGAGCATTGGGTTAGGTGCGTGGGGACTGTGGTTCTCGAACTTCCGTGGAATAAAGCAAGAGAGGTGTATGGCATGTACAGATGACCCCCATTTAATCATCAACAAATTTTTAATGCACCTAGAATGTTTGATTCTTGGTTTCATTGTCTATTCTGCCCCTCATAACATGTAATTGTACTCCAGCTTTTGTTACAGCATAACGTTCTCTATACTTAATTAACGTGTTCCATGTTATAGTCTGCCCCATCTTAGTTAGATTCATTTAAGTGATGCCAAGAAACTGCTTAGTTCACTTTCCTTCATTTCAATAACAAAGATAGTGTCGTGGACTTTCCCAGAAGATTGTTTCAGTCATTGAAGCGTGAAAGAATGTCTTTTCATTAGTATAGGATTCCTTTTCGTCAAGTGACGGTCACCGTACAATTGGATTCATGAGGTTGCAAGACGAGGGCTGGGTGGGGTACGTCCTGGTAGTAATGATACACAAAGGTCAGGAAACTTTAGAAGTGCTTCAGTCGTGAACTTTATAGGTACTGGAGTAAATGAGAAGAGAGAAGAAAAAGTAAAATATATTTTGGTAAACTAGCTCTATTATGTCATGCTGGCAGAGGAACAAAAAAAACAAAAACAAAAAACAAAAAACAAAAAAAAAAAACAAAAAAAAAAAACGTTTCCCTGCTGTCACCGCTCCACGCCAGTAGCCAGGAATTCTGATTTAAGTACCCTCAGATGCAATCTGGTGCAATATTTAGCATCATTTAAAGTCAATTTTTTTTGTTCCATTACAAAAATTAAAAAAGAATACTTTTTTTAGAATTCGATTAGGGGGCATGGCCCCCTGCCCACTGGCTACGCCAATGATTATCATATTTTTACTTTAAAAGAAATTCTCATGAAGAGTACATTTTTGAATAAATTTGTGGTTAGCTAATAGTAAATTTAGCTTCAAATCGTATAGTTACCACGTTACGGATATTACTCAAGGTATAAGATTGGTACATGAAAAACCCATGATTCCCGGCATCTAGCTTTTAACTTCATCTAGCTTTGGCTAGAAATGTTCACTGGAATTTCTCTGCCAACAATGTTTACTGGCGACACAACATTGATTGTGATAACTGCACGAGAAGCGCGCCGAAATTTGCCGGAAAATTACTTACATGCAGACTCAGCAACGGGTGGTAAAAGGATATGCCCTAAGTAAGGGGTCCAGCAACACAAAGCCTATCAAAAGCGACGGATCGCCGAAAAGGCTACCAAACAGTAGCGTAACTGGGGTGATAGAAGTGGGGGCAGGGACGAAAATAAGGAAAATGTACCGACAGCAGGTATAGTGAATGTACCGACATTTTGTCAAAGGGTTATCACTTAACAAGTCACCACGCACTCGTGACCCCCTCCCATCTACCCCAAATCTTGCATTATTTTCCCATACCTACTTAGTTCATAAAACTACAAAATACCAATAACCAGGGGCGTCGATTTGATTTTGGAAGTGGGGGAAATCTGGCCTAAAACTTTTCTCTTATCCTGGTGAGGAGTCTAAGAGGAGGAGGGCCAGATGCAAAATGGTGCTAAATGTTTCAATATTTGGGGGTATACTTCATTGCCCAAAGGAAAAACTGCATGCAGGCTCAGCCACGGATGGTGCCTGGATTTACCGACATGGGGACCAAGCGCCCTGAATAGGGGCCAGCTACTCTAATCCCCCACAGAAGCAATAGGTTGCCGAAATGATGCCGATCGCAAAATATTAGGCGCCGAAAAAATTGGGATTATAATGCAGCTTTCATATTTTTGTTTTCATTAAGAAAAGTTAAAAAGTTTGGGTTTGATTAAAAAAATTGCCCTTCTTAAGAGTAAACCAAGAAATTTGATGGTGCAACTGCATGGTCTTCTTCGGGGAGTACATTTTTCATCTTACCCATTTAGGCTCCCAGACGAACCTGAAAAATCTTTTCCCTTACAACATATATTTGCCACGATGGTCAGGTTGAAGAATGTTCCAAAAGATAGGTCCTGGAAAAACAGGTTAGAATTTCGCAACGTTTTATTTTCGTGTTTCTATTGAATCACGACTACAATATTTGTGGAACCTTTAAAGTTGAATAAATCCGGTATGTTGGAAATGGCAGGCATTACAGCTAGATAGAACTGAAAATGAAAGCGCGCGTAGCCCCCGAAAATTTTTTGAAGTTATATAAAGAACTGTTACAGAACTTACTGCCTACGGACCTGATAAAGAGCCATGTGGAATACTTTCTAAGCATATTAAATATACGATATGCCTATTAAGTTCCACAGCCGGCGGATGTACCGACAAGATCAGCAAATGTACCGACAGACAATCCCAGGACGACAAATGGGGGAACGCCCCCTGCCACCCCCTTACGTTACGCTACTGATGCCAAACACAAAGTAGTTCCCACAGTAGCCCCTCCCTAAACTGTCTTGAGCTCCTCCCCTTGTGCAGCAGAAATCTAGTTTATTCATTAAGTCATATCCTGGTGGGCATAGAGGGCTAAAATTATCAGAACACTCTCTCTGCATTTTGTGTACTGTCAGCTGCTCTGCATCTTTTGACCTTGATGTTTATTAAAGAGCATTCACCAATTGAGAATTTGTGCTTTCTTCCAACCAAAATGTACTTGGAATGATGAGTGTCTATCTTTAAGAGCAAAACCAATACGCCAAGGGACTTGCCGCAGGGAATGTCCCTTTCACCACCCTGGACTCAGCACCGAGAAATTAAAGGGAGAATGCAGTCACCTCAATAAAGAATTATATAGTAGACTATCCTATTTCCTGAATGGCTCTTGAGAATCATGTGACAGTATTTTCTCACTCAATTGTAAAATTTACGACGAGCAACTGCTTGGTTTACCTTGAATATGCAATATTTGTGACCTAACATATCTTGAAAGCTACTTGGAAGAGAAATAAGAAGAAATTTGTGACATTTAGCTACTGTTTCAAAACAAGTTTGGGGCAACTGCTTATGACCTTTAACGTTTCTTACAAAATGTTTACCACGGTGTTGCGTCTAAATTAAGAATCTGCTATATAAAATAGTTAAAAATAGAAGATAGAACTTCTAATCGATTCAATTTTGTGTATTTCCAGGAACACGTCTTCACTGAAGAACAATATAGCCTTATGGAATATTTACTTTTACATAGCCAACATATCTGAAACAAGTGTTAAAGCACATGGGATTGAATAAGAAAGCGCGCGTTGTGGGCAAAAGTTTTCTAATTTTCCTTCTTTTTTAAAACAATAATTACAGAAAACCAAATACGTTCATTATCAAACTCTTTGGGGGTAATGTTTGGTCAAAAACGTCTGAAGTCATACCGGGGCCACCGTTTACAAGAAATACAATTTTAATTTCGATTGATTTTCCATATAGGGTGGCACAGTGGTCAGCACGCGGGGGAGGGGGCACGGCCCGCATTCCCCGGCCTGGCTACGGGTCTGTGCCGCTCTCTTGCAACGTACACTGATAGCGATTATGAGAGTAAAAAGACGTACTGAGAAGGCAATTGTTAGAACCTTGATTAACGGATGTGACAGATTTTCTTCTGCAAATTTTAGGATCTAGAAGGCCTACAAAAGATACAAATATAACAGAATGATAAAAGCTTAGTAATTCCTTGCCGGGTATCAATCTTTGCATCATGAGCTATTGCATTTACTGGCAATTTCCGAAATTTTGCTGTTTCACGTACGAAGACCCCGTACAATGTTTGACCTCTATCAAAAAGAATGGGGTTCATCTTCTAACTATAACACATCCAGAAAGTATGAAAAATATGCATGTTTCCCATGTTTAGATATTGTGTTTAAAACGATTCAGTTTAGACATATGGTGAGACTCACGTGACCTCCAACATAACACAAAACACTGTGGTACTCTACTCTACCTCTTAATACAATAAAATTTATATACCAAGTATGAAAGTACCCACCCACCATTTATAACTTTAGATTTCGTGTTAAAAGGTTTTTGGTTTTTGACCTCTTGTGACCTTGCATGATCTCTGACCTCCGTTAAAAATAGGGTACTTTCTTGTAATATGGTAAATTCATATACCAAGTATGAAAGTATCCAACATTCATACCGTGAGATATCGTGTTTACAAGCAATTCCTAAGCTTTTTAAGTTTTACCCTCCATGACCCCAGATAACCTTTGACCTCTACCAAAAACAAAAGGCTTCATCTTCTGACTATAGCCCATCAACATGACAAGTATGGAAAGTACCAGTGCTTTTACCTTGAGATATCGTGTTTACAAGGTTTTTGCCTTTTGACCTCTGTTGACCTGATACTACCACTGACTGCTACCAAAACAATAGGCTCCTTTCTTTCAATATAATAGATTTACATACCAAGTATGAAAAGTATCCATCATTCCCATGTTGAGATATCGTGTTCACAAGCCAAGCGTCACAAGTTAGACATTTAGATGAGGTTTTACGGCCCAGTTTCTAACCAATTGGTTTAAGTCGAGCCGGCCACGGCCTCTTTTCCAGTTGTGGCTCACTGGCTTGTT
>WURT03000001.1:659057-676129 GCA_009936505.3 Holothuria glaberrima | reverse complement strand
CTGCCCGGAAAGCGGAGGATGATGGGTTCAAACCCTCGGTGCGGCTCAATTTTTCTCTCTGGTATTTTCTCTGAACCCTTCCTGCTTTGATAAGGTCTATGCTCTATCTAGGATTGGTATAAATGTACAATTATTTACCTCTCTCTCTCTCTCTCTCTCTCTCTCTCTCTCTCTCTCTCTCTCTCTCTATATATATATATATATGTATAGACGATTATAAATAGTGTGGTATCTTTTACAATTTATATATATATATATATATATACATATATATCATCCACTTTTGAAGAAAATACGTTTATTTGCAAAATATTTCGGGCACCTTGCCCTTACTCAGTTGCAGCAGAATTGAAATGAAATCAAGGCTACTGGTCTTACTCTCAAGAAGAACAGAGGAAAAAATCCTTTTAAAAGTAAAAGCTGATAACAATAAACCCAATTAGATACATCGTATTGGGGTTCTGATTAACAATGGCTCGCTGCGCCCACAGAGTATTTGCTTGGAATTGATAAATACCTGTTTAAACCGATTATGTGTGATCTTAGCTTGAGGAAAGTTTCCAGTTAAAATTGTTTACACTTATCAGCAGAGGGAAATTACCAGCTACACTTAAAATAACGGCATGTGGGTTGCCTTGAAGGGGGCAAAACAATTTTAACGGATATCAATTGTGATGGATGATATTGATAATGTTTATAACAGATGCAGTTTCAGATATGCCACTTATACGCAATTGAAATGCATTAATTTAGTCAATACGAAGCTGTTCATTTTTACACTCTTCCCCTACTTTTTTATTGCTAGATCGAGCTGAGGCCGTTGCCGTTGCCGGATTCTCTTTGTAAGAGAAATGTGGCAAAGCACTTTACGAACATGTTTAAAGACATAAGTTCATCCGCAGAAAGGTTGAAAATTTTGAAGGAACACATGACTTATTCCAGTATAAAAGATGATAAAATTGGTGTGGAAAATCTTCACAAGACAACGGATGAAGTTCTAAGGAAAATGCTTAGTGATATTAAAACCATGTATCATGGCAATTCGAGCAATCAAATGAACCCAATAACAACCTTGAGAAAATGCGAGCTCCCTCTGTCTGGAAAGGATATCATACCGGCAAAACTCTGTGGGAGCAAGGTTGAGGACAAAGAAGCTCAAATCGTAAGTACACTTACAGTTCATGTAATAGATTAAATTTGAATATCAATATGTGATGCATGACTTCTGCTTCATTCTGGTGAAAAAAAAAAAAAAAAACATTTAGTAAAATTAACAGGGTGTTACTCCATTACTCATTTATGATCCAAACCGCTGGGGTAAAGTGTCTTTTTGAGAGTACCTATTGGACATTTCTTATTTGTTTTCAATTACAAGTATTCCTTAATGTAGTATTTCACTCTCTTTCTCCCCTAAGTTCTACTTTTTTTCCGAAATACCGTTGTACAACCAAATCTCTGGTTGTAGCCTATAAACATAGTTGATACTTGAATGCGGTTTGGGCCATTCTAGCCAATAAAAACACGCACAAACTATGTGTGTGTCGCCATTAGTCGTCTATTTTATCTCATTGATATAGTACATAGCCAGCAATGGTGTTACACTACTTCCTCGCCTGTAGGATAGGATAAGCCTTAAGCTGCGTTTACTTGGCACGCGGATTGCGGAACGCGGAACGCGGATTGCGGTATGCGGAACGCGGAAAGAATTCTCCTTTGTTTTTTCAATGACGCGTTTATTGGCACGCGGAACGCAGATCGCGAATCACGGACCCATCACACGCGGATTGCAGATCGCGGATAGAGTTCTCTTTTTCGAATTCTTTCCGCATTCCGATGGAGGTTTTCCCATACTACATCGTACCATACTGATTACCAACCACCTTATCAATAACCATTGCACGATTTGTGGAAGTTGTAAGAGAGAAACCATTTATTTATGACCCAAAAGGTGAGAGTCATATGGACTCACAGAAAATAAACAACGATTGGGAGAGTATCGCCGAAACGATGAACGTGTCGGGCCTAGACGGTGAGTTAAATGATGGTATTTCCATTTATCATAACTAGCAGATATATACCCGTTCATAAATTACATCTTGCTTATAGCTATGCTTCCCTATTCTCGATCATTGCCAGCAAATAAGAACCCGCACTTTTGGCTGTAACTCCCCCATTCCATATCATTGCCGGTCAAACCCGCATTTTTGCGACCTGAATTGGCCTAGCCTACGCACGGATAGTAAACTACGGACCAAATTTTTAAGTCATAGGGCCTATTTTAACATACATTCTGGGGGGGCATGACCCCCAGTCCCACACACAACCCACCCACTCAGCTCATTTGCCCCCCCATCCCCCCATATGGTCCAGTTTTTCCGGAAATTTTGTTTTCAAATGTGAAGACATCAATTGCCCAATTTTATGCATACGGGGAAAGTACTAAACTACTTCACTCAGTGAAAAAAGGGGCATAGTTAGAAAAGGTAGCATATGAGGCACCAGATTGTATGTAAGGACACCTAATTTTTCAAAAATTTTCAAAGTTGATGCCGTTTTCTTTATTTTTTTCCTAAAAATACGTAACTTTTCAACACAAGTTTTACTTCAAAAGGTAGCATATGTGGCTGCATGGAAGGACACCTAAATTTTTCGAAAGTTTTCAAAATTTATGCCAATTTTATTTCTTAGTTCCTAAAAGATATGTTAATTTTTTAACACAAGTTTTACTTCAAAAGTTAGCATATGTTCAAAGTCACCCCCACAAGCCAGAGTACGAGGAAAAGATCCGCGAAGCGAGTCACCGAAGCCCCCGATGCGCTCGAGGAAGCGCTGACTGGCTTTATCAACGAGAATAGGAAACAAAGCCAAACAAAGGCGGATGTCTTACAGTTGCTATTCGAGAGGTATGCTCTGCGCATGAAGAATCTGCCCGACGAAATTCAGACATTCGTTCAACTCCAGCTTTCCCAAATTTTCTTTAATGCAGAAAACCGGAATCTTCCACAGATTCCCGTCACCTCACTTTCACCAGTAGTGAATCCACGCGCTACCGGTATATGTAGTCAAACAGGTCCTTATAGCCTTGGCGAGTCCCACCATGAGCAATTCATGCAATACCATAGGGAAACTGATTCTAACAACCAAACTCAAAGTTCGACGTCAGAATTGAATTTCCACCGCAATGCAACTGACTTTGAAATAACGATGCTGCTTAAGGAGTAGGCTATGTTGGTGAACTTTATTCTTTATTGCGTAACATTTTGTCATCATTTTAACCACGTTGCTCAGTTCAGTCCACTTCGGTTCCCCATTGGGGGTGTTAAGTAAATGTAAAAACGTTTTTACGTCGCTAGAGGGGTGCGGGGGTGTGTCTCAACCCCCAATCTTGGAAGAAAAACTGACGATAGTTGGAAAATCCGAGGGCAACATTCGGAATTTCCGACGAGAAAATCGGAATTTTCGATTATAGTAAAAATGTAATATAGGCCTATCTAAAGTATTAAAGTAAGAAAGTGAATGAATTCAGTAAGTAACACAATGAAGGTTGTGAAACACACACACACACACATATATATATATATATATATATATGTGTGTCAGTCAGCTATTGTGGACTTACACACACACCTGTCTAATCCATGTAATTTTTAATTGTAGAATCTTCTTCGTGATTGCTACTGTTACTCATAATTGTCACTGCATGATATCCTGGGCCGGGTTAATGATTTTATAAGTTTACAAGTTTAATACAATATGAACAAAAACAAAATTTAAACGTCTTTTTTCGATTTCATAGCGAAAATAGTTTAAGTTCCAGAACATGAGATTTCGAAATTGAAAGTTGTTTAGATGCAACTTGCAAGGCCTGGGAAGTGCCATTTCCAACGACCTGGGAAGCATTTCCTGCCAAAATTTTCTAGTACGCTACGCGCTAACCTATGGTGGCGCTCCGCTTAGATAGTGGACCTGTAGCCACGGGCTGTCCCATATTTTATTTTTCAAAATCTGGTCACCAGAGTTTGCACCCCCCAAAAAATCCCAGGTACGGGCCTGTATTTGAACTTGTTCCAAATGCCCATTCATAAAACAAGCACAAACAGTACAATACAAAACTTCCACACGTCCATGAGCAGTTGCCTGATCTGGAGTTCTCCCTGTCTTGCCTTAAGGCCATGTTACTCAACCTGGGGTCCACGGAACCCTAGGGGGTTCGTGAAATTTATTTGGGGGTCCGTGAGGGCAAAGGGGTCGGCATGGGGTCCGTGAAAAAATAAGGGCCCGCAAAAGCCGAAGAGGTTCATGAATAATGGAACAAGAGATATAGTCGACAAAGGTAGTATATATGGAAATCTGTAGTAGACACTAGGCTAGTCGCTTATACATCAGACTCTGATGATGAGACAGTATCAGTAGTCGATAAATGATGAACCGTAAGTCTTCCCCAATGAAAATAAGTTATAATAGTTTCTCCTTGGCATACATTCGGTGGGATATGGATAACATGCTACCTGAATGTTGTGTATATCTTATACAGAGCTAACTATGATGCGTTGCTCACTGTTGACATAGCGAAGCCGTAGTTATAAGTGATGCTGCACTGTCCAATCACATGCGGCTTCGATATTTAAGTCTTAGGAATAAAGAATTTCATTACAGACTCATGAGGAGGCTATTGAGTAATGCACTGAATGAGGGCTGAAGTCCAATAGTAGCCTACTTTGGTATTTACAAAACTATACACTTACGATTTTTCATTTCGATTTAATAAAGATGAAATTCAGTAGTACAGTTACAATTAAACTTGGATTTGACAAAAAACAGTGACATTTGCAGTCTTCTCCGATAACGAAAACCCATTTTCCTGACCACATGCAGAACTACCCTAGGGTACCTAGGCCTAGTTCTCACGTACACTTTGTTCCCTGAACTAGGCCTAGTCCATGGTTGTACAATTTTTTTCCCCGCAAAGGATCCCTGAGGGATCCTTCGTCTGCGTGCTTTGCTGCAGTGAATGCTGCTACGTACGCGTATGCGCGTGCATGAACGTAACCATAGCTATGGACTATGTCACAATTGAATACTAATGCATGCTATGTAGCACACAATAGCGTGAACGTCCTAGTAATTAGATGTAAGCAGTTTGAAAGAACTTCTAAAAAAACAAAAGAGCATTGCTTGTAAAAATCACAATTTTTGGACACTGTATGCACGTATTCATAGCAAGAAGGATCTTAAACATATAAATGACCCGTAGAGGTCAATAACCTAGGAGTATTGTGAATCTTTTGAAGATCGAGACTAGCAAAATATTTTGACGAAGCAGTAGCCCAATTTTGTAAACAGCGATGTTGCTGACCTAGTATTGGAAGCCAAAATGCGATCCCATATACTAGGTCAGCAGACTGCGGACTAATGCAGAACCAACCAGTTTGTATCTGACAACTCATCGTCTTCTTTTTCACCAAAATCAAATTGTGCTATGGAAATATTTACGTGAAAGTAAAAATTTCCAAGTATGCCTAGTAATACCTAGTAAGGCCTCGGAAAACTACATTTCAGGCCCACGAAGACTGCACTTCTAAACATCAATTCTTGAACATAAATTTACTTCAAAATCACAAAATAATGCACCATTTTGCATCTAAGCACCCTCAAATATTATATCCCTTCCGAATGTCGGCAATCACTGTCTGGGGGTCCTCCAAACATCTCTTTATCACAAGGGGCCAGTGGATAGAACAAGGTTGAAAACCTTGGCCTTAAGGCACCAGGTGCCGTTTACGATGCATCCATTGAAAAAAAATATTTTCACTGATTTAGACATTGTTTCTTACCTTAGGCAAATCGCAAGACGTTGTCTCGGGCAAATGACTTCCTTTGATACATGAAACTTAGTGATGTCATCACGCAGAATGAACAGAAGCTGTGTAAACTCTTCACGTTTCAACCGAAAGTACCTCTGAAACATTTGCTCGTCTAAACTGAGCTCCTGTACCAGGTTGTTGTAAGCTCCTTGGGCTTTCTTCTCTGGTAAATAGGGTGCACAGCCCATCTTCGCTTATGTCCTTGGTGCCGTCTTTTCCTTGCGATAAGATATGCTCCCACCGCAATAATTGCATCTTCCTGGATTCGAGTGCAGTGTGCTTTAGCGAACGTGGACAGCACCGGCGCCATCTTGCTCAGACAGCAGAAAGTCGTTTACTGGAATTGAACTATTTGGCTGGTTTTACTGTACGCGGAATGCGGAACGATCCGCGTGGGGTGTTTATTGGCCACGCGGAACCTTTACGCGTTATTACATCCGCTTACCGCAATCCGCGTTCTCAATCCGAGTGCCAAGTAAACGCAGCTTTATGCGTTACTAGTGCTCGGTGCGCCTATGAACTGTGTGGCAAGGGTGTGTGATTCACGATTATTTTGATCTCAGGTGAAACATTTTTGGGGTCCTTTGACACAAGAAAAACTGATTTATGCTGTAAGTGTTTTTGTCGGATGTCAGTTGAGTTTGTCCCTTACGCGTACGGACACTGTCATGCACATAACGTATTACTCGTGGGGAATTCGCAACCAGCGTGTTACTTTACTGTGTTCCTTAAAGGGAGAAGACAGTCCCCCAAGTTTGTTTTGAAAAATTTACTTAATCTTACATATCTCCTCTTATTTCTCTCACAAGTATTTTCATAATGCTCCTGTGTAGGGTAAAATCAATGAGTTATTCTGCATAAATTTAGGAAACAAGGAACAACAATATTGTCACATGATTGATAGGAGCCATTCCTGTACAAGTGTACCGAGGTACACTTCTTCTAATTTGGGGACTGCATTTTCCCTTTAGTAAAACTGTTCGATGAATCAAATTGAAGTTAGTGAACAATAATGGCCAATGATAGCGAGCACTTTGAAATTTTAAAATGATAAGAGTTCTAAAGTATTTCAGTAATCTTGCAATGATTGACAGCAGAAATGCGTACACTATGTGGGCGGGGAGTTCCAATTTTATTCCCATTGTAGGGGAAATATTATGCAGCTTTCAAAGGCCATTTTCACACAAAAAATCGAAAATGTTAATAGGTAGACCTATAATCATGGTATCCTCAAGAAGAGGGGAATTTCTTCTATTACAATTCCGCTACCATCAGGTCCTAATTGTCAGACAGAGATAGAGCTATATAGCTCCATTGGCGTGTGCAGGAGTAAAGGAAGAAAGCAGTCACCCAAGTTTATTTTCAAAAACTTATAGATCTCTAATTGCGCTCACGAGTATCTTTAATCTTGTTCCTGTATGACAACATTGATTATCAAAAGTAAAATGAGGACTGAATCTGCATGGATCTTACAAATAAAAAACAAAAAAATTGTCACATGTTTGATAAGAATCACTCCTGAATTGAAATGGGGGCTGCATTTTCCCTTTAAGGAGGTGGGAGAAGTACGATTCGTGATATCCTGGACTGATATGGAGAGGTGGTCTAAGGGTTGCCTGTGTCACAAGTGCAAGGAAGAAGCACCAAGAGGGCCGCCAAGAGCAAGTTGGCACGTACGGGGCGAGGGCGTGCGACAGATCCTATGGCAACCGAGAAGGCAGAGGTGGAGCCATCAGAGGCTTCCGAAATATTAGATAACAGGAACGCTGAAAACTGGTCCCGTAGGTTCTTTTCATCAGAGTTATTTTTTTGATTTTGTGCAAGAAGCCTCCCTAGAAATTTTTCCCCCCAGAAAGTTTCAAGTTGCCATTGGCACATATTTACACATCTTGCCCCCTGAATATTTTCAATCAGCCTGAAAGCCATCCCGCCTCCTCAGTACCTTCTCTGGCAACCAGCCTGTAAAGTGGTCAAAAGGGTGCGTAGGGGAGCTCCGTCCTAGTAGTAGTTACCTTATTACAGTGCTTCTCAACTTATTGTCTTCTGCTTCCCCTCCTTGGTGAAAACTGTTTCCCCACCCCACCCAGAGAAACCTGAAAAGGACCACATGGGTCGGTTTGAGTCCGTCAGGTGTGGAGTTGTGGGCATCCGCCCCTCTGGCTATATGGTCGCCTCTGTTGGAAAATTTTTCACATCATTCGTGTTTGTTTTATCATTTATTCTGTAAAGCCTGTAGACTGATGTCACGAGAAACTTCGGAAAAGAAATTTACAGTACGTGTACTTGATCAGTTATCAATTCTAACTAATAATTTACTGGCGAGAACGCCAACGTTTTTCTCAGTGCTGTAGCTTACTGAGAAGTACAGTGTTAACAACAGTGCCAAACAATAATACTCGGTGGGCTAAATCCAAGTTTGGGTGCTTTCTCTATCTCTCAATCTTTCTCTTTACCCCTTTACCTTAAATCCCCGACTAAGCCATTTCCCCCACTGGACGAGGAATTGGGGACCTTTGCCCAAGCCCCTTTAAATAGGCCACTGTATAACACAGATAAGGCAGAATCTTGGGTTGGGAGAGTCACGTCACTTGATACATGAATATCATTTAAGGACTAAAACATCGTGCAACTAGTGCATCTGTGCGCACGCTGTGCCGATGAGCATAAATTGGAATACTGGTGTAACCCCAGAGGTGTACCCGCATAGTCACTACTAGCGGGTTCTTCCTTCACCTCCGTGAAGGAGTTTTGTACTGGGGATAGGTCTAATGGTAGTTTGAAGGAGTGTATCCCTCCCCAAGAGAAATTTCTGTCTATTTAGGTGGCTTCGATGCAAAATGGCGCAATCTTTGGTAAACGCTTTGTGAACAATATGTTTAGTACATGTTTTCATTTGGTGATTTTTTGATTCCTTGGCAGGCAAGGAATCTATGCGATGGTGATGTCGTGTGTGTGTGTGACGCTTAGTTTATAAACACTATATCTCAAGATAGCAATCACCGTCACTTTTTATGTTTGGTACATAGATTTGTCATGTTGAGAGAAAGAACCCTATTGTTTTTGGTGGAGGTCGAAGGTCATTTGAGGTCCCCGGAGGTAAAAAACAAAAAATTTGTAAACACGATATCTCAAGATAGCAATAATAGACACTTTTCATATTTATTATATAGATTTGAAATGTTAAAGGAAAGAAGGGTATTGTTTTTGGTGGAGGTCAAAGGTCATTTGAGGTCACCGGAAGTTAAGGTGCGAAAACTTTGTAAACATGATATCTCAAGAAGGATAACTTTGAGGGTTCTCATACTTAGCATGTGTTTTTCCATATCGAGTAGATGATTCCTATCATTTTTCGTTGTGGTCAACGATGATTTGGGGTCACAATAGGTCAAAACCTTGTAAACATAATATTTTAAGGAGGATAACTGTGAGGGATTTCATACTTGGCCTGTGTATTGTTCATATTTAGCATGTGCATGGCCTTATGGGGTATCTGAACCTTAATGTTTTAAGTGGAGGTGAAAGATCATTTTGGGTCACAAGATTTCAAAATGTTTTACCTTTTAAACAAGACATCTCAAGTAGAATAATTGCGTGGAATCTCATGCTTGTCATGTGGGTGATTCATGTTTGTTACAATGTATCATATGACAAGGAATCTCTAAGCCTTTTGGCTTTCTGGTTCTTACTTTTAGCTGAGCTCAAGGGAAGTGGGATCATCTGAACAACGAAGAAGGGGATTTCACCTTCCCGTATGACAAGTAAACTATTTTAACTAGGTCGCTTGAATGCAACGTGGTTGTCGCCTTTGGCAAAGTCTAGTGATGACAGGTTTAGAATTTCTCCATATGTAGCTATTTTTTTAGCTGGGTGTAAAGGAGGGGGTGCTATCTTAGGCAAGGGAGTAATCCGTTGTACATTTTTGCTTATGTTAGGTCATTTAGATGAAAGATGAGCTATCTTAGAAGAAAATAAGTCTTTGAATTGATTGTAGTAATTCTCGCTATTTAGAAGTTTTGGGGCCTCACTGTGAGATGACACTACTCCAGTACCGGTATTCTTTGCAGACAGCGCCTATCCCATTAGTAACCCATTCATGAAAGCAAGGGGGTAAAGATGGCAGCGGAATTACCATTAGTCTAGATCAAAGAAACATTTGACCTCTTCTGCTCCACTCAGATTGATTGTGGGCTGATAACGTTTTAACTGAAATAGTCAAATAGTCCCCATTCATTCCTACCTACTCCACAAACACAAAATGTTGAATTATGTTACTGCTTCATGTAATTGTCCCTTGACTTCCTTTAAAGCATGGATGGGACAGGTAGGTTATAAGCGTATGGCCCTCCTGCAGTGGCGTATCCAGGGGGCAGCACGCCATCACTCCCATTGAAAAATGAGGAAGAATAAAAAAAGGTGAAAAAAGGGAGAAAAAATGAAAAGAAAAAAGAAAACGAAGGGCGAGAAAAGGGGGAGAGAAAATCGACAAATAAGAAACTGTCCTATATTTAATATATTTATTTATAAAACAATGTATGGCTATTCACTACCAAGAAAAGTGCTCAACGCTTTTTCCAGTTGAACTTGCATATACTATTGCTATTCCACAAGCTTAGTTGCTACGAAGTGCTTCATGCCTCTTGACAATCAACAGGCAACTGAACAGAGACATACACGGAGAGGATCATCTCATCCTTGCAGCCGGAAGGTCGGGGGTTCGAATCCTGGCTGGGTCATACCAAAGACTTTAAAAATGGAACCGACTGCCATTGTGCTTGGTGCTCAGCTTAAACAATGGAGTAGGGAAAACAGCCCAGTGAGCCACAACTGGAAAAAAGGCCGTGGCCTTAGAGAGAGAAGAGAGAGAGGCATAGCCTGAAAGAGGGGTGGTGTTAAGGTATAAATGAAAAACTTAGCCTCATGCAGGATTCGAACCTGGGACCCCCTCACACAAGGCGTATGCTCTGACCACTAAGCCATTGCCTATGTGGAAGAACGTGGTCAACTTAGCTTTAATACTGTCGAGTCAAGCTTTCCATTGTTACGTCATAGTAGCGCTTTCCATGTAGTATTAAGTAGGAAGAGAGACGTAGCGACTTTATATGAATGAGTCAACTCAACGTATATTAAATAGTCGCATAGGGACCTTGGGCCATTTATCCTCTAACATAGGCATAGCCTTAAACTGAAAGAGGAGTGTTGTATGAATGGAAAACTTAGCCTCAAGCAGGATTTGATGGCGTAGTGGATTAGAGCTCGGTTTCTCATTCAGGCGGTCCCGGTAAGATTCCCTCCAAAGACATGTTTGTTTTTCCATTTTTTGTTAATGACTCTATGGTAGGGTCCAAAGATCATGTGAGGTGAGCAGAGGTCAGGATGTGAAAACATCGTAAACTAGACAGTTTTGTACTTGCATGCAAGTACATATCAAAGCCATTGAGTTATGGGACTGTCTGTATAAATTGAAGAAGTGACAACTACTTCTTTAAGGAAGACATTAAAAATCTTAAGACCCGTCTGCCTCATGCATTTGTCCATAGAAATCGTCACGGTGGGAAAAAATCGGCAAAACGGGAAGCTCCTTGCCGGGAAATCCCGCCGCGTCAAAAAAAAAAAAAAAAAAAAAAAAAAAAAATATTATAACGATGTCATCAACTGGAATGATTTTAAAACCAACATGAAGAAAAATAATTGATCACTACTCTAGTTGAAACCTTTAAGAAATAAACATTTTAATTTACCAGCTTACCAGGAGGCTTGTTTATGTGTGTTATTCTTTTATTTTTAACTGAATCCCTTGGTCATGCACTCACGGCCTTCGATCCGCGGCCACGCACCTCTATCGAAACTCACAATCACTCAGTGTACGCACAACTAAAGCAGTGCAGACTACAGGAAGTGAAATGTTTCGGATGCTCTCATCAACAGCGTGAGCGAGACACGTGGGTGAGGGCCCTGTACTGCATTCCTCAAATATCACCCCCCAAAAAGCGAAAAAAACTAGTGTTTTCACCTGGTAGGAAATTCTTAACCGGAACGGATTACCTGTCGGGTACCCGACCGTAACCTTGCAACATCTGACTTCAGTGCATTGTATAGCCTACACGTACGATTTGAGACTCGACCCTTTGGCCCCTCTTCTCACTCTCAGATAGGATCGATCTTACAAAAACTATACATCACAACGCCTTACTAAATTTACTTCATTTGTGCCATTGGTTCTCAACATAGTGAGTTTGAAAATCAGACGAGAATATTTAATTTGACCGTCTACTTTAACGCCATTAACGAGTTTTCGATTTTAGGACGGGAGAGCTTCAGGACGGAGAGCTCATCGCACGCGCACGCAGGTTCCCGTCCTGATTATCAAGGCCTTTCGATCTTTTAGACGACGGGACGCACAGTAGTTAGAATGACATCAAAACAAATACAGACGCGCGCCCTGATTAGTTACCTACTATCAGTTGTGTGTAGCATTGCAAGTCATCATTCTTTAAAGCAGTAAATTCAGGAATAAGATCACAGAGAAAGGGCAGAATATACAATTAAAATGATGAACTTTTCGGTTATCACAGAACACCCACATTTCTTGGTTAAATAAGGAAAACCATTAGATGTTTTTGTTATCATACACATAGTGTTGTTTGTCATGTCCTTTTTGTAAGCTAGCAAAGCAACGTCACAAAGACGCGCAAGTGCGGACCAAGGGAATTTCCATGGCAACTCTCGTAACCGTAACCGTCTTGCTTCTAGACCGAAAGTTAAATCGGTCGACGACCGTTCTGAAAATCAACACGACGGAGTCCAATTTTTTGCTGCGCGTTCCGTCGTCTTTGTCTACCGTCCTGAAATAGAAAACTCCCCATTATTGCGATGTGCAATACCAATCAGACACATTTTAAACAAGTCCTAAATGTGGCTTTGTGTCCAGTGTGTCGTAACATTCATTGTAACGAAAATAACGTAAAGTTTGTCACTGCAACTTCTGCACTGTTAAGTATCTCAACCATATTTTCAAATTTTTCGCAAACTGCTTTTTTGTTACTCTTTATCAAAATCCACTACCTACTGTAGACCTACACACTGATCCTTCGTGATGATTACAGTAAAGGTCTTTCTGATGCATCTCCTGGGCCGAGATTCGTACAGTACCGTTAACTATGTACGGTACGATACGGCAGACAATGTGCATGTTGTTATCACATACGAAAGTTCGTTCGTTTGCCTGTGTGTTCTCTTCGATGTGTTGTGCCGAAGCAGTGCACGTGACTTTGGCACGCTCCACTTTACACATACATGGGGATTTTTTGCCATATATTTGGAAACTTTGGACGCCAAAAAAATTTGCAAATAGTTTGAATAGCATTGAAAAATTATGAGCAACATAAAGATAGGAATCATTTTAGTATTTAAGGTAGTAGTAACAGGATAGACAGGACAGGATACAGGAATTTTTCTGTGCAAGCAGCGCAATATACCCTGGGAAGTATGTGTACGATGCTAGAGCTGATGAAGTGAATTTTGTTTCCAAAAAAAGCGTTTCCAACAAAAATTCTTTAGCGATTGATTTGAGACAAAAGAATATTATTGTGGTTGGAATATGTGCAAAGCTTATGTAGACATAACTGTGTTTCCAAAATTTACCTCTGCATGTCGTCTTAATGTAAGTGATAAGTATGAAATCTAGTAACATTAAAGTCAAGCCAATTGACTTATCTATCTGGGTATGTATTTTATGGTAACGGTATATTTCCAGCACTTTCTTTCACACTACTTCTCGGCCTTTGAATCCGAACGTTCCCGAGTTGTTGGACAGCAGTCGAGTGGAAGTACTCAAGGCTGTAATTTACAGGAATCACCTAGGTAACTATCATACGATTTTCTACACCTAGGTTAGTTTCCGTGTTAGTTTCTTAAATCATAACCGTTTTGGAGTGCACAGTCTGCGTAGCGGGTCGCGATCATATAATCCCCATACCAAGCAAGTGTTACTACAATGCGGTGTTTTACAAGTCTGTATTTGTTACGCACGTCGAAAAAAGTAACTCCTACAATCGAAGCTGTTGGCTTCGATTAAAAATGAAAAAGTTAAGAAGTGTTAATTTGTGGAATGAACCGAGGCAGTGCAACAAATCGTCCCTTTCAGCAAGGAATCACTAAGCCTTTGGGCTTTCTGGTTTTTACAACAAGTGCAATGCGAAAGCCAAAATGTCACTAAATAATGATAATTTCTTAGCACGTTATTAGTTGAAAGATTTGCCAAACATACCACCATTTTAGATCTAATTAAGCCACCTTACCTTAGTTTTTCAAGGGGAGGAGTTGTTACCCCTCCACTTAGACAACGCACCTTTCCTTCACAGTCAACCAAAAATAAGAATTTACTAAATTGTGAGTTTTCCAATATATAGTCAATTAAAAAAATTGTCAAAGATAGCATTATTTTGCATCTAAGCCGTCGAAAATGAACAAAAATTTCTCAACAAAGGAAGGATCTGCCCCTGGTGCAAACTGCTACCGATGCGAATATGCACAATTAGCACCGATTTTCCGTATTTATCTGGGGTGGGCTTAAGGCATCATCTGCTGTGGTGTCCCAATCACCACCCCCTGCCGGCGTCACTGTTTTTTACGGTTTGATATCGACCACCTCGCGAAGCTAGGTTTGGTCTTCTTTCTTGCATATTTTAATGTAATAACATCTTCATTTTGGAGAGACAATTGTTTCCAGTGTTTAATGAATTTTTCGGTCCATTATTTTACGTTCCATCTGAGAATTGTCAGTAATAACCAGAGCCGGCGCCATGGTATTGTGATAGGGGAGGGCAAAGCATGGGGTGAGTGATCACTGTCCCGGGTGAGGGGACTTAGGGGTGTCCCCCTCCTCTTTGAGAAAGTTTTGGTAATTTAAGGTTACTTAAATGCAAAATGGTGCTGCCTTTGGTATATTTTGAAACTGATCACATATGGCTGGAAACTGTTTATAATTTATTCAAATTTTTGGTTGAGTGAAAAAGGGCTGACCTGGGGAGAGGTTTAAGGGAAGGGGTGTACCCCTTTGAGAAATTTGAGTTATCGTAAGGTTGCTAAGATGCAAAGTGGTGCCGTCTTTTGGATATTTTTGGAACTGATCATATATGGCTGGAAAATGTTTATAATTTAGTGAATTCTAATTTTTGGTTGAGTAAAAAAGGGCAGCCCTGGGGAAGTCTTCTCTGAAGAGAGACGGACTCCCCTCCCCTTAGAGAATTTTTTTGTTAATTTAAGGTTGCTTAGATGGTGCTGTATTGGGGATATTTTGGAACTGATCATATATCGTTCGAAAATGTATATAAATTAGTAGCGAATTCTAATTTTTGGTTGGGTGAAAGAGGAGAGAAGTCTTTGTTGTCTAAGAGAAGGGTATGTTGTCAACAAACCTCCTGAATCCCCTTCTTTTGGATACTTTACTGCCTTCTATTTAACGCAAAAATACGTGTGTATAGTCCACAGAAGCATTCTTGAACTAGAAAATGTTGTTACGAAAACCGTAACCACTTACTGCCCATGATTGTTCCTGTGCCAGGGTATTTTGGAACGTACTAAAGCAATAAGTCAGGGCACAACTGTATTACTTATTACTGATCTAGGCTATTCAATTTCTAATCCATTTATACACATGAATGTTGTACGGCACTGTTTGCCACAACGCTTATTAATTGAAACGGTCAGTACTCCAGTATTTCCAGGGTTAGGCTGTTCATGCAAGGTCGATGTAACGACAGAGGCCTCAAATGTTTACACACAACGGCAAATTTATTCTTGACCAAATTAATTTTAAAAGGCCGTTTGTGTTTACAGAAGCACAATTTGTGTTATAGTGGTTCTAACTTTTTATGTTCCCATGCAAAGCACAGTGCTACCAGTGACAGTCATAAGAGCAGTAATTCAGTGGTGACTGTTAAAGACATACCAAGTCTCACGCCCCCGACGTGAGAAGCACACCTCGGAATCACATTTCACACTCACACGCTCAACTAACCCAACTACACGCCTAACAGTAGCAATATTTGGAGAGGAAAAGAAATTGGAGGGACAGATTTTTCCTGCAATTCGCCATGTGAAATCTAAATTTACGTCGCAACACTACAGCATACATTGAAGGCTTGCACCTAGCTGAACTATCGCGGTCGCGGTACACCGGTGCCTTAGTGTACAGAATAGGCCTACTTTATTACGTACATCTGACTTTGATGCTCAATGAGCAGGAATGTAACTGCTCGTATTGTGATTTTATTGGACCAAGGTTATCATGTACGATCAAGAATTCACAGCAGGACAATTATCAAGGAACAGAAATATAATGCAAATGGACAGGTTTAAAGAGTTTTGTTTTCTGATAATGATATAGAATTATCTTTAGTTCACCAGTTATCCTATCAACTCAAATGGAGACAAGAACTGGAGACTTCTTTAATCTAGACAATTGTACTTGCAGGGCAATACTAATCGAAGCCCAGAAAATGTGGGCCCTTGGCTTGGTTAGAGGAAAATGACAGAGGTCTATGCTAAAGTACTGTAACCCTAACCCTACTGTAACCATTAACTCCTGCCGTTGACTTATACACTAAACTGGACTTGTCTTTTAGTCTCTCATTCCTTGTCAGAGTTTTCAACCCCAACAAGATACACATCACCTTGAAGCTCACGAGTTGGTGGTTGCTGGCACATGGAACTTTCTATAGCATAGCCATTCAATTTTGAGGTAGGCGCACCTGAATATAAAATTGTTATCCATCCTGCTGTACAACACACTACAAGATAGGAGATGGCCCCACTTTTTTCCCATAGCCTCAAAATCTAAGCACTACATCAGGCATTACATAAAAGGATCCACTGCGCTTTTAGAATAGGCTGAATATCAACAAATACAATTTTAGGCCCTTTATGCATTGTAACTTTCTGCAATGGTGGTGTGCCACCTAAACTGGGAGAGGCGATATTTGTGTACCAAGCCAAAAATGAGTCAAGCATGAACCGCTGTTTTTTCCTGATTAAAAATTTATGTTTGGATTTTCAATTTAAGTATTAAAGGCATTTTCCAGTGGCATTTCACAAGGAACTCGTGTGAAAGAGAAAAATTTTCCAATCCGTGCCTTCCAAACCCCGTAGCAATACTCTTTTCCTAACTCGAGATATCTCATATTAAAGAGTGCTTATTTTTGTCAAAAA
>WURT03000001.1:634385-644476 GCA_009936505.3 Holothuria glaberrima | reverse complement strand
TTTTTCGTTTTTCTGGAGCGGTCGGGGCCGTCTCTGGCGCTTTTGCGCCAGAGCGCCAGACTATTTTCGAGCCCTGAACTGCATATCAATTCTGCAGGCTCGAAGGTAAGGCTACGAATGTAATTTGATTGTTTATCCACCTTTGCTATGTTGTCGGCCATTTTGTCTTTATAAGCGGCCATCTCAAGTTACCCACAAATTTTCCAGCTCACCCACAAGCTCACACGTTGCAATGAGTAATAATTGAAAAGCGTGTATATAAATGACGGATCACCGCCTCCAGTGTCCAAATTTTGGATGAATCAAAAGGAAGTCCGGAGGACAACCACCAGGGTAATATTTGGTTGTCCTTCCGAGAAAAAGGTTGTCCTTTAATTGAAACTTCAGTTATAATTTTAGTTGTATTTTGGGTTATACTTAAAAATCGCCACATTTTACAAGGCCTAGTACCACACAAACTTCTATTCTGCATGCAAGAAACTTAAAACCGGCTTTAGGTGAAAGTATTACAACGTTACGGGGAGTATGAAATTTCCTATACTGTATTTGCAAGCGTAGATTACAACAACACTACAATTTCACGCGCTAAACAATTACTATGAAAAGCAATCTGGGAACAGCCTTCCTGGTTTCTATTCATAAGCAAAACTTTTGGCACAACATACTTTCCAGGCTCTCAGATTAAGCAAAATCATTGTGACCAGTACAAGGCCCCGTTTCCTTCTCTCATGTAAGGTTTAAGGTTCTAATTACGAGTTATAAAATTGCAGAAAAAAAGCACAGGCCATTAATTAAAACTTCGTGAAAAAATTCGGTCATAATATTGGAAGTTTGCATCACTAGCAAAGCAGCTTGTGACAACATGTTTCAAAGTACTCCGGCAGCGCGATCGTAAAACGCACACAAACTCAGTGGGAGAATCTCATAAACGAAACTGCATGTGAGAAATTTTACACACTAAATGCTCCATTGAACGATGTCACGAGTTGTGATTGGCTGGTTAGCATCGAACCAATCACAATGGTTTTTATATAGATTCTGCTTGTAGCTCAAAGGTAAACCTGCGTAGCTGGTCTCTTTGGCAGTTTTTGTTGTTTTTTCGCAGTGAATTAATGATTTCAACATAAACATTACGTTCGCTACTCGGGCTACAGTACTTAAAAGTCCGAATGCATACGGAGCTGGGCCAAGTATACATTGACTTTGTACACAGTTTAATATCGGAAATGAACACAGATGCATTGGGCCTGCGTGTTAAAATTTTTAATTACGCTGTATGGAATTTACGCTGACAGGACTTCCTCAGTCATCCAAAGGACAACCTTAAACAACAGTTTTGGGATAAATTAGTCCTCCGACAGAAATTCTGGTCGTCTCGGACGACCGGACGACCGTAAAATTTGGACGCTGCGCCTCAGTGGAATGTCCTAATGGATCATCCTATTACTTGATGCCTCATGTAAGTTACGATAGGCCGTGCGTATTGTAACTTAGTTGGGCCTAGGCCTATGGGATCTTCTGCTTCATACTGTGCAAATACTTCCAAAAGGCGGTTATCATGCACAGGTCAGTGTGGAAGGGGAGTTGCCTAGATTTTAAAGTGAGCCTAATAAACACTAGATTCTGAAGATTAACGTTGGCTAGGCTACATTTAAAAGAGCAAACATGATGCAGGTAGGCCCTATGTTTGGTAGGAGATTCCATTCACGGGCAGTCCTTGGGCACATAGAGTACTGAAAACACCTCTTAATAAAAGATGAGTGAACAATTACAGGTGCCTTGTTTACATCTAGTGGTCCCAGGCCTTTTCATTTAAGGCGAGTTAGCCTAGGCTATAGGCCCTAGGCCTACTGTAGCTCGGCAACACCTAAACTCGCTTAGCCTAGGGCCTAAAATGAATTTGAGGCGAGTCACTTACTACTCACCTTGATTGTCAAAAAAGCTCATCTACAAGAGCTTGACAAGCTTGCTGCATGCATGTAACATCAGTAATCAGTAAAATTTTAGGAAACAGCTCGCCATAGCAGCTCTTAGGAGAGCTGTTATGTACTCGCCTTCGATTTTCAAATGCAGTCCTAATGGCCTGTGGTCCTGTTATGATTACTCTACAGCTGGATGTTGGGAGGGGGAATGGGAGTGATGTTATGAACCTCCTTATATGAACTAGATAGCCATAAGACGAAGTCTGGTACGACACTCTTCAACTGGTTCCCATTTGAGATCTGTTAGTGCTAACATGTCAGTGACATGGGTGGAGTTGGCTTGGTGGTTGAGTGTAGGCTACTGCCTTGCACACTAGAGGTCCCCGGATCAAATCCCGGTGGATCCACTTGGAAATTTTCTGGGGACCATAATTTACTTGTTCAGCATAGCTGTTCACAGTGATTTTGAGGGGGTTTAAATTGGCAAAGTTTAATTGAGAATCTGTTTGTCCGTTTCAGGAAGTTGTCCGATTCAGGAAGTTGTCCGATTCCCGAAGTTGTGAGCTATGCTCGGTTCAGCAGTGGTGCAGAGCAAGGAACCTCCACCCCTCCCAGCCTTAGGCTTTGGGAAAATGGCTAAAGACTGGGGATACACTCATGTCCGTCGGATGGGGACGTTAAATGGCGGTCCCGGGAGCAGGATTGGGAGAGATTAGTACACCCCTGTTAATCTCTGGGCACTAGTCGAAAAGAGAAGGTGAATCTCGCCGGTGTTCATCCACGCTCACTCTGGTATAGGGTTGTTAAGAACCAATTGGCTTCCTGACCCTCAAACTTTAAACTAAAACGGAACTGTAAACATACCTGACACACCATTGTGGGGATTGTTACCATGAAGCCTAGGGCCTGGCTGTAATACTATTACTAGGCTAGGCTAGACAATCTTCCAAAACCTCAATGCTGACATTGCGACAATAGCCTAGGCTACTAGTGCAAACCGTATACCTGAAGATGAACAAAAATATACGCCTCAGACACCGAGTAAAGTGGCTTGCACCCTCCTTTTTTAGGCCACGTTCGATTGGTTTCTGTACTCGGTTTTGCTTGTTTTTCACGCTACATTATAGAACAACTTAACTAGCTTTAACACTAAGTAGGTAGGGATTAACATTAAGTAGGAAATTACGGTGGATAATTTTTTTAAGTCCGCCCTCTAAAATATCGCTATTACTCAAAACCAGATGTTGCGCAATATGGGATTTCCCATTGCGGTAAGAATTACATCACGTAAGTTTCATTTTATTCATTCTCTGTTTATTCTGTTTTCCTCACTTGATGTATGAGAGTCAAAAGCATAAGAGAACCTTTACATATGGTGCAAAAACAATACAAAGTTCTAAAGCGGATAAATGAGAAGAAAGAGAAACATAAGCGTAGGAAGCAATATGAAAGTTGGGGGGGGGGGGTCGGAACAATTTTTGGACTGTGCACCTCGCTCTACCCCTTGATTAAAACATACATTTTCGATGTGAAATTTTTCGCCTTTTTCTACCTGAAAGAGCAATTTGAAAAAAGATAAGTAAAATGAACAAAAATAAAAGGAGCATTTGTATGCCATAACTCATGCTTGATATATAAGTGTTCCTTTAAGAGAGAGAGGAACCCTATGAGTCTGTTGGAGGTCGAAGGTCATATGTCATCGGAGGTGAAACTACGAAACCTCGGAAACTAAATAGACAGTAGGCGGTACCTCCAAATTCTGTTGGGCGTTTCGTGACCAACGAGAAGTTAGGGGTGACTTTTTCTACTATTCTAGAGATAAACATTTATTTTTTACAATCATAACTGCTACAGAAATAGTACTAATTTAAATTACCTAATTATGAACACGTGGAAAAGGATGCTGTGATAGCATAATAAAAATACCATATGCTGGTGGCATATTGGATTAGAGCTCGGTTTCTCACGCAGACGGTCCGGGGACGAATCTCTTCTAAGACATGTTTTTTTTCTTTCTTTTATCATTTTTTGTTATTCACTTTTTAGTGGGGTTCAAAGGTCATATGAGGTCAGCAGAGGTGAAGCTGTGAAAACATCGTTGAAATGATATAGTTGAGAAGTATAAATGTGAGGGATGAACTTCAGTGCAACAAATCACCCCTTTCAGCAATGAATCACTAAGCCTTTGGGCTTTCTGGTTTGTTTTTGTACTGTATGAGACCACTATGCAAATAAGTCTGCTAGTTAGACTTTCCTGTGTTACCTCAGGCTTGCACGTCTGTTTTAGTTCCCTCTTTCCATCATTGTGCTCTGTCCTCACCCCCAACCCACCCCATTCTACTCTTTCTTGTTACCTAATGTATTTTATTTTACTTTATCGACTTTTACGTGTGTTCAGAACAAATAAATAAAATCAAATTTTATGTAGCATGTAAAAGTGATGTATGGAAAAATGTGGATGTTGTGGGAAGGGACAAAATTGGGACAAAAGGTATTTCCGGTTAACAGTGGGTTCGTGTAAAGTGATGACTTTAGGCTATAGTTGAATTAATGGAATTGAATTATTGTATACTTTCTTCTTCTGTTTGTTATCTTTCATGGAATGTTGTTCGGAAGAGAAGCTGTCCATAATCTATTGATGGTTCTTTCGATTCGACATCACATATTTTTTAAAACCTTGTTTGTAAACTGAATGCATTCATTTGGCATATCGTGACTGAATTCTGTGTTATGCATGTCGTAGCGCGCATAACCAACTAACAAAACGAAACTGTTGTGGTCGGCCGGGAGTCATAAGACAATGACTTGGCCATGGTACCAAGGGTTCTTGGGTTGTTTATTGATTTTATTTTCATATGTTAAAAACGGAAAGGTTGGCAAATTAGTCTTACACTGCACTCGTCTTATTTAAGGTCGGTAATCCTGGTTAACTTGATAATCTACTCCGCTATACTGCTTGGAGTAACAACTCGACAAACAATGCTTAAAAAACATTATACTTCCAAGGAAGTGTCAATCTAACTGGCAGTTCCTTAAAGGTCTGTAGACATGTACAAGTGATCTTTGCCTGTTTGGTGTAAAAAGCATCAAAATGATAAAAATAGCCGCAATTCCCATTAAAATCCATCAAATATTGGCCATTTTACAAGACAATTACTGTCTTTACCTACATCATGAATAAAAATGAGTTACTTATACAAATTTTGCATAGCTAAATGAACAATTCCCACAAATGGTCAAACTTTGAAGAGAAATATCTTGAGAATGGTAAAAGATATTCAAATAATTCCAACGGATTTTCGCTCAGGGGATATTAATCTTGATTTGTTGAGTAGAACAACTGAATTTATTACATGTCCATAGACCTTTAATTGGTACCGTAACGGCATGGTAGAGCTCACTGGTTTTGAACATAAACTCATTTGTCGGTTTTACTTGTTAGACCTGGATGGAACTGGTTTTTTCTTTTTTTTTTTGAAGAAAATTCTACAAGGACACTCGATCTTTATTTTGAGTAATGTTTGTACCATGGCTGGTAGTTATTTGAGTAATTTTTGTCTTTCGAAAAAGATCAAGGTGTTGTCATTTCATGGATCTGAAGCCTTCTAGGCAATGTGTTACCTTCATAGCAGGTGTAGAACATGTACTCCTCTTTTGACGTACAAACTCTAACACCTGCGAGCAATAACAGAGATCATCCAATTTCGATATATTCATGAGCCCAATTAGATTTTACCTCTCGATTGTTGATTGAATTCAATATATGAATATTCATACTGCACAAAAAGGGTTCAGCTGCAACGTTCACTTTTACACAATAAGTCAATGGGACTACATTGTGTGAGATCGAAGTGAACAAAATCACACACTAAAACCCCACTGACATTTGTTGTTCGAAACAGCATGGTAATCAGACTTGCTTAAGTCGTTTTTCCTTGAATATTTATAATTTTGTTTGTTGTGATCGTTTATATGAATAGTTAATAGCGTACAGTTTTTTACGCAGTTTGACGAAAAATTCTTGCGAAAGTTCGCGGACGTTGGTATTGCGAGTGCAGTCAGTGTGGCTGCAGGAGCAATACACGTCCGCCGGGTGGGCAAGGCAATGTGCAGCTGCTACTAAGTAAACAGCAGTGGCGCGCCAGGTTTTGGTGATGGGGGCAGCAGCACAGATGACGTCGAAACAATCAGACCCCAGTTAACCTCCCATTTGTAGAATCTGACGTGATTTGTTGCCAGGATGTTACGAACTTTTTCAGTCTGCCTGCTATAATATTTTCACCTGGGGTTAGCACATAAGCAAGAGGCGTGTTGATAAGAGGGATGAGAAAACTCACCTTCCCAGCATGTAAGATTTCTTGTTCTTGTCCAGAAACGGCCGCTTCATTTGTCGCTGGCCTAAAAAAGAGTTACTATAAGCTGCTCTTCCTCCTCTTCCTCGACCTCTTGCTGGAGCATAATTGTACGACCCTCTAAACCTGCCCATAGTGGGTGTAAGCCGACGACTTATTTTATTCGCGTCATCGATATCTCGCATTTGCTGTGAGATATCATCCCCAAATAGCAAAACAAAGTTTTGGGGTGAGTTTGAGGAAAGACCTCTATATTCTGCCTTTAGTTCAGGATTGATCAAATCTCGTCGGACTTGGTTGAGATCAAGGTTGGCTGAGCCCAAAAGTGCTAAAGCATCGTTTACTCTAGACATAATAGTTTCTTTTTTCAGGATACCTTTGGCGATAAGGATTCCATTTAGCATGGCTGTCAGGGCAGTCATTGCCTTAATATTCAAAAACTGTACCCGCTGAATTTTCATGTCTCTGTTGCGGGTGTAGGTTTTTAGCTGATCCCAAATAAGTTTGTTAACTTGGGTAGGCTGGAGGTTCTCGACATTATTTGGGCGATCATATTTTTGGCAACGTTCTTTCATGGTTGCCTGAGACAACTTTTCCTTACAAACGCTAGTCAAGAGGCTGGCAACTTTTTCATGCACCGGGGGACCCGATGTTTGACCAAACTCTAAGTAAGAGACTAGAGCACTAAGTATAGTTTGCTCTTCTGAGGTTCCATTGTCTGAAACTAAAGCACAATTTGTTGCATCTGTGATTGCATTTGGCTCAGGGCAGCTTTCAGATCCGTTTCATTTTTCCCAGATGTGCCTTCTCAGAAGAAGAGGAGATGGGATCCGCAGGGATAAGTTCTTCTGCGTAATCAAGAAGACAATCGTCATCCATGTCTACAACAAACCTGCCGAAGTCAGGGTTTGAAGTGAGCCTGCCGAAGTCAGAGCATGGAAGTACTACCGAGGTAGTACTTCCATGGTCAGAGCTCGGTGTTGAGGTATATATGAGCCTGCCGAAGTCAGAGCTCTAGTAAATAGCCTAAATGAAGGCTAAATAATGTGTTATATGCAAAAATGTTGAAGTCAAGCCAGTATTTAGGCTAAGACAAATACTGAGCTGTTGTAGCAACGCTTGCTGAGTACAACACTTTCCGGTGTTGAATGAGCTCACCTCGTTTTTCTACAATGCCTTTTGAGATGAGGATGAGGGTACAGAACGATTAAAATTTCAATAGCAGCAAATGCTTGAAAAGGTTACCTGCTTCTCAGCAGCTGTGCGTGTAATAATGAAGCACAATACTACGGGAGCATAGCATTCAAATGCCAATGCGCCACGTGTATTGTAAGAGGAGAAAGGACTGTCTGAGACATCCGTTCACCTCGAGATCCATCTGTACAATGATGAAGCGATCAAACTGTTACTCTTCATGTAATACCGTAGTGGAGTGTGATGTAAGGTAGAACCCCCCCCCCCCCCAAGTCTGCGTACTGTTCCTTCCTTACGCATCCCTGCGATTGTATATAGTAGTGGGGTCCTTCTTTTGTAACTATATCAATGGGAAGTCCTGTGGAAGGGTAGCCTGCTGTAAGCTACAGCAGGCTATTGTGGGTGCGTTTTATACATCAGTCAAAAAGAAAATCCTATTTTATTTCGCTCATTGTCTGTCCGCCCTCTATTATCTGTTTCACCAGTACATGTAACACTTACTTGGCATAAGATAAGTACGATACAATAGTGTATACCTAGGGTGTATTAAGATTTCTGAGAGAGCGCCATCTTTTTGGAATCTGCTACAGAGTCTGCTTCGCAGGCTAGTGGGAGGGGTCCGTCTACCGCGTGTTACCCTTCCCTTTGAGAATTTTTTGTTAATTTATAAGGTTGCTCGAATGCAAAATGGTGGTATCTTTGGGATATTTTCGGAACTAATTATATCATTGGCTGAAAAATGTCGATAATTCAGTGAATTCTCACTTTTAAATTGGTATAAGAGGAGAATATGTTCTCTAAGAGAAGGGTGTGTTGTAAACAAACCTCCTGAAACCACCGTTGGCTACTTTACTGCCTTCTGTTCGGGGAAAGTTTTAACGCAAAAATAATTCGAGCGTTACGTCCACAGAAACATTTTTGGGCTATTACAAAAAATTCCCTTTCCTCAATTGCGTATTATAGGGTATCAAAGACTGGCAAACACCGGTGTAAGGCCTCCTGGAAGCTCTGGATTAATTTTATAAAATGGAACACTGACATGATGCTTATCACCTGTCATTCCAAATGATAATACAGAGTATGATGCCGAGCATTTTTCAAGTATCGTATTTTCACTATGTTTTGACGAAAATCCAGACGAATAGTTTCCAGCAATGGGGAACTTTAGGAGGGAGAGTATAGGTGCAGGGAGGTGATATTACACCTCCCTGACAGGTACAGCAAAAGGGGTGAAGGACTAACAAGCACGTTTTAGAATGCTTTTTCGTCGTAAGTGTATTAACATTCACCATCTATACCGATATTGGCTGGGCCCGAAGCGGTCGGTAGAAATTTTTGAAAAAATGTATAACGGCAAATATACGTACTTTCAACCTTCCACACCATGCTACAGATTAGATTTAAATATCCCATATCGATGCGAGGCCCCTACAGAGGGTGGAGATTTACTTCTGTTTTTTTCGGAAAAGTGTTGTGATGAGAATAGTTGCATGCATTACTACCTTAATAATGGTCATGAGATGGAGTGCAAACGGCGGCGAATGCGCGCGAATTGCGCCGAAATGTTTAATTCAATAAGATTTTCAAGAAAAAACCTCCATGGAGACACTTTCAATTCTTCAAACAAATTTATGTCAGTGGCACAAGGCTAGTCTTTTACCTGGTAATTTGTAAAGAGCTTTCAACTTTTGCTGCTGTACTTCTCCGGGAGCAGGCGAAAATTTTGATGATTTGCGAAGGATTTGCGAAAATTCTGATAGTTTGAGAACCATTTGTGATAATAAATGATTACAATAGATTCCTCACTCGGTCGAAAACACTGCTCACCCTACCCTCTAAGGAAATCTATAGCTTCAATGCCTTTTGGGATCATCCTAATTTTCCACAAAAAAATCAGAAATCGATTGGGGGCACGCGCCCTACATGCCCCCGTGCCGACGCCACTGCAAGTAGGGTTCTTCGATTGATCATAAGGATTTTTTGTAATTTTAATCTTATTAAAGATATTGAACTGAATTTGTGTAAGCAGTTGGTTAGGTCAAATCTTGATTATACTGTGCAGGACTGGAGTCCCTATTCATGAAAACAACAAGCTTCAAGTTCAGAGGAGGGCTTTTCGGCCAGACAAGTGAGTAACACGAACGTCCCGGACTTACCACACTTGAGTTAGGAAGGATTATGAGGATATGTTGCACATTTTCAAATTTCTTTTCTGGCAGAGATTCTCTATCTAATTTGTAACTACTTAAGGGTTTGGGATTATTTCCATGTTCGAGGCCATTGTAAGAAGCTGGTGACGTGTTTCTCTAGGCTTGACAGTAGAAAGTTTAGCTTCTTTCACAGAGTTGTCAGTGAGTGGAACAGTCGGTCCATCGCTTCAGGATAAACATTGTCAAGTTATGTTAAGAATCTGGTAGAATCTGATATGTGCTTGGCTTTGTTGGGTTTTTGGTTTGGTTTAAGTTTTGTTTTGGATCTGGACTGCAGGGCATCTTTTGGACTTTAACACTCCTTTGCTCTTCAGCTTGTTGTGTTATGTTGTGTTATGTTGTGTTGTGTTGTGTTGTGTAATGTCGTATTGTGTCATGTTGTGTTTAGTTTTTTAATAGTGACTCACGGTATA
>WURT03000001.1:592401-619402 GCA_009936505.3 Holothuria glaberrima | reverse complement strand
TATTCCATAATAAGTTTGCCAAGATTCGTAAACAATATTAAACAAAGGCTGTACACAAACATGGAAAAAGAAAAAAATATATCGAAAAACAAGTTAATTTTCCATTGGGCCCAAATGAACCTATAAATAAATTGCTAATTATCATCTCCAAACAACATATCACAAACAGCGAGTTCGAGGTTTCTTTTTATTCCTGATATGAAACATTACGTTTAGTTTTGCCACCACGGCTTCTTGAAAAAATCACCAATTTTAGAGACAGTATTGCTTTGCTTCTGCTGGTAAATATAAAATTGAACGTTGAAGATAAAAAAAAATTATGGGGGCCTTCTCAATAGCTTGTAACCGAAAAATATATCTTCTTTTGAAAGAAAAACTGACTTTTTCAAAAACATTTCTTTACTTCCAACAAAACAGACGAGATTACTTGACACCCCCAAAATAAGTGTTCAACAGTTTCGTCGTGAACTCCACAGAACGAACACAATTGCTTGTAACGAATTTTCATTAAAAACATAAGGTGATTAGGCAAAAACTTTATAAAGGTTATAGCATTCAAGCAACACTCTAAAACAAAAGAGGGAAATTCACTCGAAAAAGAGTGAAAATTCACTCAAAGAGAGTGATACTTCCGTCACACAATTGGAATGAAATATCGCTCTATTTGGAGTTAATTATCACTCTACTCTAGGTGATATTCACTCTTACTAGGAGTGGTCCCTGAACACACTCTTTTTGGAGTGACTTTCGACCTTTTGTTTTCAGAGTGTATATACATAAATCTAATGCACTCATACTTTCAATATATATACCGACTGCATGGTCAAGTGGTTAGAGCATCCGACTTGCAGCCGGAAGGTCGGGGGTTCGAATCCTGGACGGGTCATACCAAAGACTTTAAAAATGGAACCTACTGCCATTGTACTTGGTGCTCAGCATAAGCAATGGAGAAGGGAAAACAAGCCAGTGAGCCACAACTGGAAAAACGCCGTGGCCGGCCGACTTAAACCAATTGGTTACAAACTGAGCCGTAAAACCTCATCTAACTAACTAAATTACAGAGATATATAGCATTCTTCATCAAAGTTAATCCTTGAGGTAACGTCCGTTTGCTTAAGTGTCACTGATGGTAGGAAATTTGACAACTTCAGCTGCTTATATACGATTGTATCTCGAGAACTGAACACAGGGATGAAACAACAGGCTCAACAGAATGGACACATTAACTTCCTTGTTAGTATACCAAGGACAAATTTTAGATCTCGAGTGTTCTTGTAGAAAAGGTAACAATTTTACTCAGAAAAATCAGATCCGATTGTAAACTCCCCGTACATGGAAAGAGAGTCTAAAAACCATTTGCAACTAAACTCAGGCCACTGAGACTCAAGATTGGCTAGAAATGAGGTCACTAATATCGGAATGGCTTACTTCATTCAAAACATTGAAATAATAAAAAAAAATCGGTATTGTCGATTAAAGAATTCGATGGAATAGATAATTTTATAGACTGAGAATAAATCTTATTCAAAGTTTCATCCCAAATTTGGATTATGTCCTCTTTCCAATTGTTTGGATTGTTTTTATGAAGAAGTCAAGAAAGTGGCTTGGACTCACGGGGGAAGGGGGTGACGGGATGAGGAGGAGAGGGGGAGGCCTCCAGACTCGGAGCTGGTGAAAATGAGTTGCCTTCATGCAGGTGTCGAATATGTAACTCCTCTGACGTATATACTCTAACAGCAGCAGCGAGCAGTGAAAGACTATCAAATGTCGCTATATTCATGAGCCCAATATGAAGATACCTCTCAACTGTTGATTGGTTTCGATATATTAATATTCATATTGTACGACGAAGCTTCACCAAATCCTCACATTTTGTTTTTTAATGTGTCATATTCTTGTCTCGAGACATGCATATCATGCATGATATCCTGTCACAAGGTTAGGGTTAAGGAGGAGACATGAAGGTTAGGGTTGAATGGTTCTCGAAATTTGAAATTTTGCATGATATCATGTGTGGAGTGGGTAGAAGCTTCATCTGTAACGTTATTCTGCGACTTACTCACTTTTACACAGGTTTTCAATTGGACTTTTTAATTGTGTGAGTTTTAAGCAAGAGAAATCACACGAAAACCCCATTGACGTTAGTCGTGTGAAATGCTTGGTAATCAGACTTGCTTTAGTCGATTTTTCGTTGAATATGTATGATTTGTGTTTGTTGTGATGGTACACATGAAGAGTTAGTAGCTTACAGCTATAGGCAGTGCGACGAAGAATTCTTACGAAAGTTCGCGAACGTTGGTATTACGAGTGCAGCCTGTGTAGGTACAGGAGTAATACAAGTCCGCTATAGCAGGCAAAAGAACCGGTGACACTAACATCGGAACTGGCTAGGACAAAATGGACTCAGGTACAAACCTGATAAACGAATGAATTAAAATAAATGCAAACCATAGACAGAATAATATTTTCTTATGTATTATGTCATTTCTAATTTTTTCATCAATTGACTTCATCGTGCATAATTTGACACACCATGTGTTAGGAGCGTAAGAAAGAGTTTATATACATGAGAACTATACAAAAGCCATATGGGTATGTATGTGCCTACCACACACACCCACCCATCGTACACGGCGAGGAATGTTATAGGGTACATGATTTACACACAACTGCCATAGGAATGTTGCAAAACCTTTCGAAATCACATAATTGGAGCCGAAATATACAACATTCTCACCCAAACTCCGCCTATGACGTTCCATTATTTACAAATGCATTTAGCTGTTTAGCTATCTCTTTTGTTCTGCCAGTTGACTTTGTTTTTCAAAAATCACGATAAGAGAAATAAGACCATAATATAACATCTCGCATAGATGTACCTCCACGAAATAATGCTTAATTGTCAAGTCATTCCTCATTGTCAACATGTTTGCAGCTTTATACCAGATTTAAAGAAACCGCCGCAACAAAACTACACTATATGCTGTAGCCCTACAGATGCTCCAGTGGAGTAGCCTAAGGTCATTATTGACCGTTGACATAGGAACGAGTCTTTCAAACTTTTGCTAACCTTCGGTCTGCCTCCAATACCCCACCCCACCCCCTTCAACTTGAAAGTCTCGGCTACTAAAGAAAGTTTTGCGAACAATGATCAAAATGGGTTCACACTTTCAAGAAAGTTTTTATATGAGTGTTGGACCGAATATCACTAGTCAATATCGTTATAGACCGGTATTTCTAAGTTTGTCCGGTATCGGTTTCTGTAAATTAACATAAAATGCCGGTATTTCTCGACCCACAATTTATAAAACATATTTTCAATTTTTCAATGTTTTATCTCATGGAAACGAAACAACACTAAAGCCCCCTCTGCACGACTAAACATTTGTTCAAAACTTCACCTTACATTTGAATAGCGATTTTCATGAACAAATGTATGATCCTGTAGACGGGCTTCACAACAAAGTTGAACAACGTCCAACATGTATGACTGTGTTCAAAAGCTACATGTTTCATCCTTCCGACAAATGACCGAAATGTTTTCAACTGTTTTGAACATTTGAAATGTGCAAAACATTTGAAAATAGCCAGATCTGATATTTAGCCCTATAGAGTATTAGTTTTTATACAACTTTCAGCGAACAGCTTGATAAAACTTTTTTCTGAATATTCGGAGTTTAAATCCGATCTATCTTAATATCTAGTTTACTGTGCATCGTTTCTACCTTGGCTAAGTTACCCAAATTTCCTAATAAGGTTAAGCAATCTAAAATAGAAGACAAGGAATTAATTCTTCTTTGCTCTGATTACATAAATATACATACCATTTAATTTACAACAGAGAGAATTCCTTCAAATCATCCATCGTTAAATACATGCAGTTATTAAATAATATCGTTATCTGAAAATTTCAAATTTCAAACGTAAAATATTCTTTCTCTGCTCACACTATAGCGATGGAATTACCGATTCAAATTGAGATATTATTAATCACGTTGACTTAGGTGTTACATGATAAAGTTCATAATGTCCATAACTTAAAGGCGGGGTTTCGTCATGTCTACTGCCCTCTGTATCCTGCCAGCTTAGCTGTGGTTGGATAGGTCCTTCTCACACCCATGCATTTTTCTTTGTCGATGTACAGACTGTTATTCTTCACCTGTAGATCATGTTCCAAGGTACTCTTTGTGCGGACCAGCTCCTGTAGAGCAGCTTCAGCGCTGCGTAACCGATTCTGAAGAATATCGACAGTTTCGTAAATTTCACCAACCTCGCTGACCAATCTGAAAAAAGGATAAGAAAAATCAAGGTAAAAATTAGCCAACAGAAAAATTAAGAGATCTTAAGTTTCATGTGTGAACCAGACTTTTGTTAAGGCCTATTGTCTTAGTGTAACTAACCCACACATCTTACATATTGCCTTCAACTCTAGTAATTCACGAAATGTTGATCTTGCTTTAGCAGTCCCCCCCCCCCTCCCCAATAATGACATGACATGACATGACCGTCCCCCCAATAATGACATGACATATCCAGAACTATTTCAAATGCAAATAGAAAACTTTAGAAGCGTTGGATCCGGGGCCACAAAAGGGAACTGGAAAAAATGGAGGCCAGATGATCTGCCGGAGCGATTTTAATCCATTAAATGACTGTTTCCACCCATTTTCGAGTTTGGTTTCATTGAATCAGCTATAAAGCAAGTTATTGCGTCAAACATGTGCCTACTACTTTCGTTGGGGTTATGGAAAAAGTGAGGGGACAATCCCACCACTTTTAAAAGTGGGGAGGGGGAAGTCTGCCTTGCCCCGGCACCCGTTGACGCCCATGGATTACTCTCTCCTAATCAGAACAGGCACATAAAGTCAGAGTTAGGAAAAAGAAGATAGGTTCGGGTGCGGGGCCCAGGGCCAGTGCCTTATGGTATAAGTTTAATTCAGAACCACTACCATATTTTCGAGTGTGTCGAAGACCCAAGTAAGTTGCTTTGAAATGATTTTATAAAGGTCTAAGAAGGGCTTAAAGACTAAGCAACTCATTTGGAAAGAGAGCCTCCTTTAATGTGACTGTGAAATTACCTGTGCTGGGGTTGGTCACGGCAAAGTTCTACATTAGGACGACGGGTTCGGCTTTCCAAGCGACTCTGGGCTACTTGCATTGGCGCCTCCTTATCTTTAATGGATTTGCGTAGAAGGCTAATGTTATTCTCCATCTCATTGATTTCTTGTAGAACCTGTAAGGGAAGATAATCAAAGAATTAGTTAAAGAGGAGGCCAAAAAAATAAATAAATAGATAAAAAATAAATAAATAAAAATATATAAATAAAAAACTAAAAACCAATTTCATTGGAGATCGTGGAGCCACTTAGGAGTTAGATAAAGCGAACAGCGCTATGATACATTGAACAAGTTTCAAAGCAGTAGCTTTCACAATTTCTATGTAACAGATAGCACTTGACATCCACAAAGTAACACCTTGTAATACGTAACTGTCATCATGGAACAAAGCCACGATAAGGGACATTTTACAAGTTCTTCTTTAAACTACATTCCAAGCATTTTCTTGAACATAGTCGGTATTGTGGTGTTATTGGCAAAATTGCCTTAAACAAAAATGTAAAACTTAAGGAATGGTCAAGGTGTATATATATATTTATATATATATATACTGTATGTAAGTCCTCCATCTTATCAGAATTTAACATTGCACAGGTCCTATAGGCCATATATGTTCAAGTCCTTCCTCTCACATACAAGTATTGTTTGATCATGGGCGGCGATTTGTTCTCAATATTGAAGAAGGGGGAGAGGAAATTACCCCATTTTTAAAAATAATTTACTGTGTGAAGAATCAAAGTCATTGGACGGTTTCTCAAATATTGGGGGACATGTCCCCCCTCGTCCCCCGGGATCATCGCCCATGTGTTTGATCATGCGTGGTGAGCGTTAGCTAGCTGTTCCATTCAGACTGTCTGGAACGGGGCCGTGTATGAGAGACCTTTTATGAAATCGGCAGATATCAGAAATAAAGTTAAGCTAAGTCTTGGTGACCCATCAGGGGATTGTAACTTCCGAGGGGATGATGGAGCAGGACCCCTTTAGGGGTAACATTTGGTTTTCGCCCTTCATCGCCCAGCTGAAGTGACTTTTGAAATAAAAAAAAATTGGGCAGATCGGGAGGTAGAAGAAGGGATTGGGTTCCAGGTTCTCTGGTAATGCAAAATCGTTCGATTTTCGGCAACGGTCGCTTTATGCTCACCTTAGCCAAGTGGTTCTGAATGCTGTTTCTTGCATCCATTGTCTCGGCGATCCTTCCATCAAAGGCGACATTTACGTTATTATATTGGGTCCACATCTCGTTAGAAGTCTCTTGCATCACGCTATCGGAGTCAGACCTCAGGCCCTTGGAAGCGTTCCTCTCTCGTTGAGAACGTAGAATGTTATCATTGCTGAATTTTGCCCACGATTCTGGGAGAGAGACGCTGCAAAGAAAATTGACATAGGGTTAAATAATAAATGTCTGAACCGATACGCCATTTCGGTGTCACAACAATATAATGCATGCCGGGAATGATTGCACTCTTTCTTGCTGTTCAAACGACAAACGCCGTTTATGGCATTCTGTATCAATAGGAGCACTCTACGCATTAAAATCATGATTTCGAAATCAATTGATCGTAGTGGTTTATTTCGTTTATCACATCCTACATGGCACAATTGCGGGGTTAAGTAATTGGTTTTGAAGAAAATGTCGCCATCAATAATAAACCTTGTAAATTTTGATTGAAAATGTTGCATACTAAGGGTAACGTTTTATTGTAGAAAAAAAAACAATCACTCGAAGTTTCTTTGTACCTTATATGCAAATAAAATCGCGGAATAGGTGGGTTGGTGCAACAAAGTTACCGGCATGCAGTTTCTTATTAGATTCGTCTATGACAGCAACATTTATCGATCTGTTCACTGAGTCTTGACTTTCTAAATATCTTTGTTGAAAGTCCAAATGTAGAACAGCCGGAACTCTTGCAGACAAAGTCTCTTAAGATAAAGGAGGACATCTTTTCTTCATAAGTCACTTAGAAAATCTTGCCCTAGAAAAGATGCACTTAACAGACGACATAAGGTGGATTTTTTTTTGTCAAACTTTAATTTATACCATATTAGCCTAGCTGATTGGGACAAAAGTCAACACTGAAGGCTGGCAACGCAGTTCGTTTCTAAGGTGAGACGGCGAACAGTCACCGTGAGGTACAAACTGGCAAAGCGGCAGGACTCAATTGTCGTTCGTTGAGGCTAAAATCCACTCCAGCCGTTTCAAGTGTCGTCTGCAGCAAACATTGTCTATGTTTACTGTGCCCCATGCTAACGATGTAACAATACAGTGGGGCCAATAATAGAGGCAAACGCGACCTACTTCTTTCTGTCTCGAGAAAGTAAATATTAGTGATAGCTTGAGTAAGCTAGTCAAATTATTCATGAGGCTAAAGAATGCAGGGACAGACAACTTAACCCTGCCTGAAAACCCGTGATAAGAGACGCGTAACGCCTCGGATGTCTTGCAGAAAGTCAGGTTTATATTTCACTCCAAATTTTTATTAATCGCAACAGGTCACTGACCAAGAATGACGCGTACTCTCTAGAATTTTAACCTTTGAGAAACAACTTCAAAATTTGCAGCAGGCTACGTACTGTTTTAACTGTATATACTGCAGCCTGAGTGTATGTTCTGGAATTGTAATGCGGTTCCTTATGCTAACATACTGAGGCAATGTACGGCGCCTTACACAGAAGGCTTAAAGATCTTATGGCTCTTTATTGTTGCCATGGTATTGCTATGGTGACAATTTCTAACCAATCCGTGCGTGACCAACGTCAATCAATACACTCAATACCAGGATAAATTTCATCCTTCCAGACACTAGTTATCGATTATCCACATAGGTTTTGTAAATATCTATTGAATGACACAATCTTTTATCAGTAAACATTGAGGGATTTGTCGGCAAAGTGTTAATGGAACCTCTGACAATGGCTGGCTCACTGTTGCCCATCATCATCATCACTGTAAAGTTCTGCATCCAAAAGTTTTTCCATCTAAAATTTGTAGCTATGGCTATGGACAAACAACTTGCTTACGGCAACGTGCTGATGTTACCTCACATTTTAAAGAACTAATGTACAATATATGTAAAAGAGAGACAGTTTTCAGAAAGCAGTAATTTTCTGGGGGAAATTTTGTAAGCAATAAAATTTCACTTTTTTTAAACTTCCCGTTGGCATCCAGACGAATGGAGAAAACCATAACGAGTGTTCAATAAAACTTACATTTGTTGTGAGAATGAAACCGATAAAAGTTCAAGCAGTTGTCACAGTTTTAAGATTGAATATGACAAAAAAAAATATGTTTTACTCTCAAAAAAAATTTAGTCAACATAGATTTGCTACATACGGGACACCTTTTTGATTTCGTTTTAGCAAAATAATGTCTATGTGACTAACTCAGTCTCATAACTCACGTTCTTTGACAAACTTATTTTAGAAAATTATGAGAGTTAACCCTTCAATGGCATATTGTCCTCTAACACTAAAATCATGCAAATCGTATAAAATCTTGAAAGTTGACTACAAGTAATGCAAATTAAGACTTTAATTCATGCAATGAGCTATTTCAGCTATACTGTCGTTCTTTCGTAACATTATGGCCATGTTACAAACATAAAAACTGAAGAAAGGCGGAAATAACTTCACATTCTATGGTAACAACCTATTAACTATTTCAAGTCTTACAAATGGCAAGTTGCCATGGAGATATGTTCAATAAGCTACTTACGTTTGATCCACGCCCTCAATTCCTCGATGAAATCCCAGACCTGGACTGGTGTTACTCAGTTGATGGCATTTATTATCTATATTCAGAGCACGGAATTTATCCTGCAGATCTTTTTCCAGCTCGTGTTGACCAGCGCGGTTCATGCTGAAATGTAAACATAAATATCATTTTACGAAGTAACATAAAGATGCCAGTTGTGACCCGGTGTACTTTAAATTAAACATGTATACTTCATGTGCCTACGAAATAGGCCCCAGCCCATGGCTACACCCGCTCAAGGATGCATACGGTCCGAACGCTCTATATGCTGCAGTCCATGGTAATTACATGCTTTAGTGTCAAATGCAATTCCAGTCCGTAAAAACAGGGTACTCTATTCAAAGAATACCATTGCTACAAGATACTGTTGAGTCTGGTTCGAGAAAGTAAAGAGGGAGGATACTCTATGTGATCCTCCACCGCGGCAGCGTTCGGTGAATCTACGTCAACAGCTACTAAATTCTACTAACAGACTAATAAAGTGTTATAGGAGTGGTAAACTATTCTCCGAGACACAACTGTTATAGTGTCATCCATTCATTTCTTTGCATATTGAATGATAATCAGAAACAAAAGGGTGAGATCTTTTGCATTCTATCCATTTTTTTTTCAGGGGAAATGTTGGCCCAGTTTTATCTGAAGTTGTTTCATTTGACTGAGCCCATCGCATCAGTGCTACCCTGTAGCTACACCATGGGCTGAATGTTTTATCTGTTTTTGTAACATGAGTAATTAACTGTTTGTTACATTATAGCCAAAGTTACTTTTTATATTTAAAGAAATTCCGCGTGAGATCTACGAAGCGTCGGGGACGGTGAGTCAAGTTCAATAATAGATGCCGTGAAAACAGACTTAAACAGTACCTGGTCGGATTTCATATCCGTCTGACCTTTCGGGTGACAAGGTTCGCGCGTCTCACAACCCCTGCAAAGTCTACTGGAGTAAACTTTGAGTCTCGGTAACAAAGATATTATCGAAGATATGCACACCGATGAGTGTCACCAATGATAAACAGACAGAACTAACATGACATACCTGCTCTTCAGTAGCTTTGTAGTCAATGGTAACCTTTCCTGTACCCCCGAGTCAAATCGTCTCCGGGGACAAATGAGACGCACTAAACTTCCTTTTACGACACTGTAAAATATGACAACTTCCCGTATAGTTTAAAATTTTATACCAGATGGCATATGGCCCTACATTTTGCCTCCTTTATAGCATAGTGGTGACAGGCCCGACAGGGGCGATAAGTATACCGGGGAGAATCCCCCACCAAGCACTTTCTGCAGGTTGAGCAGTTGAAAGAGGGATACTCATATATTCTACTTCAATAAAAGAAAATGGTATGATTTGGAGTTAACGTTCTAAACTTTAGGCCGTCGTGGCCGAGGGACTGGGGCAGGCTTGGCTACGCCCCCAGTCATTTTGATTATAAAGTTTTCTTCAAATTACAAAATGCAGTGCCTAAGAGGGGTCAAACATTTCCTAAAAATGCCAACATTCAAAATATAAAAGGCCTCAACCCCTTGCCCCACCCCTATCTAAGAAACAGTTCGTCGGCCTAAAGCTTTCGCGAAAACCGCAGGAATCAATTCGGTTAATCACTTAAATAACTCAGATTACGATACGAGCTTTATATCGTGGATTGTAATCAGTAATCGAAGCAAGACGGTCGAAGTAGATTTAATTCGTCACCAGTACGGTTCGGCACAATATATCCAAAAGGTTTAATTTGTAGATTCAGTGCTATGATAATAGTTTTGACCAGAAAGTTTCTAAAAACGGGGGCAATCGATTTTTTTTTCAAATTCAAATTTATTTCTCATAAATTTGAATTTGAAAAAGAAAATGCCCGGTTTGTGTTTATAGTTTCGTTCGTGTTTTCAATGGTCACTAGCTTTGCTGACAGTTTTCTGTTTTTTTAGTGTCCTTCACATGTCCTTAATACTTGTTTTTGTCATATTGTACTGTTTCGTTGTTCATATGAGAAATAAATTTGAATTATCAATTTGAAGTTGATTTTTTAAATTACTACAAGGAATTAGTTGTCGCCATTTATTTATGAAAATGGCTCTTCAGAGGTTGGAGTTGCCATGACCAGAGGTGTATGAGGAGGGGTCTGGGGAGGCAGCCTCTCCCTAGACAAAAAATTGTCGACTGAAGGGCAAAGTGCATTTTTCAGACAATTAGGGGAATTTCCAAGGAAAACATCTTTCACCCCATTGTGACGTTTCTTCCCATATGCTGAATGCCATAACACCTTTGAGAAGAAACGAAAGGTTACAGCAAACGCTGGTTATCCAAAGCTATTCTTCACATGTTATTTTTATCAGTCAGTCTAGGAGGCAGTTGCCCCTGTCGGCCCTCCTCCTGATTTTTGCCCCAAGAGTCACTGGGCTTTTTTCGACTATTTAACTAAATTGTAACTGGGTATGGACCTCCTTAGACTGCTTAATTTTCCCCACCAGTGAGATGTTCTCAAAATGTCTTGGTTCTTCGGTAAATTTTGTAAATTTTGCCGGTCCTTTCGCGTAAGAATGGTCTACACACGGTTAACCGATCTACATAAAAAAAAACACCTTAAAATCTCTGAATATTTAGTAGTACGGTTCATTAAGCGACCAATCACATACCTCAGTTGTGTGTTAGCCTTGTCGATCATTGCCTTCAGTTTGTCCTGACTCTGGCGAATCTTGTTCACCTCCTGCGAAGCAAAGATGATAGCAATACAGTATTACTATAAGCAATTTCTCGATTTTTGAAAAAGTAATACAAAACTAAATCTCAAATACAATCAGAAAATACACTAAGTCCTCAATTTTTAAGGCCAAACTTGAATTACAGATAAAATTTATCTGCTCGGCCTTTTGGCTAAGATCATGTGAAGTATTTGTTCCATTCAGGCAGTCTAGAACGGGAGGGACACAACCTGACAAATGGCAGAGTATACCGTATAACGGTCTGAGGACTGAGAGGGAGGTTACTCTAAGTAACAGTGTCCCACCAGGGGACGTACCTCCTTCGGGGAGCAGAACCTATCTATGTAACCTTTGATTTTCGCCCACAGATAACCAGATGAATGGACTTAGAAAAAACAAAAACACAGGCCACATTTTACAGCCACCGGCGTCAACTCAAAAGGACTTTACGATAAAAAAAATAGAAATATGTGAGCATAAAAGAAAAATAGAACGGATCACACTTTACGAACCCATGACGTAGAAGTTTAAAGGTCGCGAAATCTGCCACGTTAACATCTTAGGGTGGTTCATTGGAATTAGTTCTGTAGGGTACAGAACTACTTCAGGGATGGATTCGCCCTTTGTCTTCGGGTTTTGGTACTTCACAAAAACGATTTTTCCTAGGCACTTTCACAGTGCCTCTTCACTTAAAGCTGATCAAGACATTTCTACCATGCACAATTGAAAAACTATCTAAGGGCTTCTGGTTAGGTTCCCTGACCCTTGGGCACGTTTTGGAAGTAGTGTAAAGTTTCCACATCCTTTGGGAGGTGGAAACTACGTAAAATTATGCCAAATGATTTTGTACGGAAGCGGCAACGACAAACTGGGACACATGAGAACCCTACCACATTTTCCGTCCCGAATCTTCCCCTGTGGTTATTCCTCCAATTGATCTACACTACGCCCAACCTATACAGGTAATAATATCGCCTTATTTGAAACCGCTTATTTCAGCGTGAACTTTTTCCCCCAACATTAGTCCACAAGATTGCCTGCTAACCTATCCCACGGAGAGGGGGCTTTGTTCACTCACCTCCCCTACTAGCAGATCCACGTCATGACTAACTACGAAACATACCGCACAACCTACCAGGCAATGGAGTAGAACTGCAGTAGCTTCAGGCTATTAGGTACACAACAGTCAACCAATGAACCAAGTTACCATAAAGTTAACAAATGTCATACAGTCGTGCATCACACACCCCTCACCCCTCCCCGGCCCCTCTTCAAATCTCTACCCATCATTGATGACCCCTGAAGCTTCACGAGCGCCCTATCATTTTTCCTAGAAAAGGCACAGCGAATCAGCTGGTGGGAGGTGTGGGAGCAGTTGTGGGTCACAGAAATATGTTTTTTTCTTCTACCGAGGGAGTAAAATTAGTATGCATGGCCACGTAATTCTAAATTTCCCTAGATATGCATATAGGTGGGTAGGGGTAAGCGTGCCGAGTAACAGGTGGTTTCCTTGGGATTGATATTCCCACCGCCTCGATGTAATCTTACTCACGCACCTACCATGTATACTGTTATATGCCTCATTCTGCAGTTGTACAATTCTTCAATTTTTAGAAATTATTTGTATCGCCTCCGAGAGTATTATTCTCTCAAAGGCAAATTACAATAAAATTATCATCACTGCATTTGACTGAAGCAGATTTCCATAGCAACGGCGACAGAAAACGGATACTTTTAATAAACGATAGCAATATTTATAGTTAAACATGTCATGTCTGACATTTTGTTTCGTAAATGCGAACGGAAAAAACTAATTATGCGAAGTCTCCCGCAGTGCGGTTACTGCACAGCAACAGAAAAAATGAGTAATGATTTTTCTAGCAATTTGGAGAGCATTTAAAACATCCGAGGTTCTTTTTTATAAGCTGGTTTATTTTTAAAGTACAACTTAGATCGATGTACATCCAAAATGTTAACCATCGTTTGACATTGTATATAAGGCTGCAACACGGCATACATTGGTCGCCATTTTATCAGGGTGGTGTGGCATGGCATATATTAATACAGCATAATGTCAAGTACAGTTTTCGCTATTCACATGGCGACTTTCACCACAACGCAAAGTCATATTCTAGGGTAAATTTTATCCAGAGACACAGTTCATGATAATTTTTGAAGGAAAACTTCAATCCAGGGCCGTCGATTTGTTTTTGGAAGTGAGGGAGGGGACATCTGGCCTAAAACTTCTCTGCTATCCTGGTGAGGAGTCTAAGAGGAGGCGGCCCAGATGCAAAATGGTGCCAAATGTTTTAATATTTGGGGTTACTATGAAAACTGCGGGTCCATTTCACTGCTCAAAGGAAAAACTGCATGCAGGCTCAGCAAGGGGTGGTGCTTGGATTTGCCGACATTGGGGATAAGCGCCCTGACTGGGGCCAGCTACTCTAAGCCTCGACAGATGCAATGGGTTGCCGAAATGATACAGAAATCAAAATATAAGGCGCACAAAGCGCGCTGAAAAAAACTGGAGTTATATTGAAAAAAAAAAAATCATTTTTTTGCGGCCATGAAGAAAAGTTGACAATGTTTGGGTTTTTACTTAGAGCACACCGACACATTTGATGGGACGACTGCATGGTCTTCGTCGGGGAGTTCATTCTTCATCTCACCCATTAAGACTCCCAGACGAAACTGAAAAATCTGTTTTCTTTTTCTTTTCTTTTTTTTTCTTACAACATATAATATGTTTGCCACGATAGTGAGGTTGAAAAACTATCTTCTAAAAGATAGAAAAATAGGTAATAACTTTGCAACGTTGCAATTTCGTGTTTCTTCGGAATCACGACTATAATATTTGTGGAACCTTCAACGTTGAATAAATCCAATATGTTTGAAAAGTCGGGTGTTACACCTAGACACCTGTAGAACTGGACATGGAAGCGCGCGTAGCGCGCGAAATTTTTTTGAAGTTATAGAAAGAATTGTTACAGAACTTACTGCCTACGGACCTGATGAAGATCCATGTGGAATACTGAAAAAAGTGAAGGGGATATGTCCCCCATCCCCCAAATCCCATCCTTCAATCTGAAATGCTACTGGGTGGTGTAGCCCCGCCCTCCCCACGTCCCGAAGGCCCTGGTTAGGCGAGAAATCTGCCATGCTAATACGCAATTGCTACGTCCTTCTTTTCAAAATAATTTTAAATTTGATACAGATAGTAGGCCAATAGAACCACAGAGTTAAGCTGACAGTACTGTGCACCAGAATGCAGTAACAATCACCTGGCGTACTGACGAAGTTTGGCTTGGTGACGGATCTTGCGTTGTTTTCAAACCACATTGTTGCTAAACACCAAACATGAGCTTTGCCTATTCGTCGGTAAGCCACAAGTGAACGAAAATTTCCTCCAAAGCACAGTGTCCAGCCTATGCTTATAGATGCAACAGCTTTTTTGGGGGGGGGGGGTGGATGACATATATTTTAAATTTTTACTTGTGAAGGGTACGTACACACTGTGTACTGTTGGTATAATTCACCATGGTAATAAAAGATACATAGTGGATTCTACATGTTTTTCTTCTATCACTTAACCTTCACGAAGTATGGTAGTACTGGACCTAATAGCTAAACTTTCCAAAATGGCCGACTGTTATCCTGTCTTTGGCCAATGAGTTATTCAAATCACTGTCTCGTCAAACACTCCGGTCGGGTTCTTCGTGTCTGAACAACGTATCATACTAGTAAAATAATTTTCAAACAACTGAGGAATGTCTATTGAATTTATCATCACGTATGTCCAGAGACAGACTTGTAGTACAGGAAATGACCACAAATGACTTAGGACAAGCAGTGACCTTTCCAAAGTACTTAAATCAACTTCTAAGTTCAAACACTCGAATAACGATCGCGGCCGCTGATCACAATCACCCTTGTTTGATCAAGTGGTTTATATTGTTTGATTAGAGGTAACAATAAAACATGGAATTGAGAAATGTCTAATGACCGCTGTTTCTATGGGTACAGACACTAATATCTTTCACAGCAGGATCAAGTACTAGTGTGTAACCTTCGAATTTTAAAGTTATTGATGCATATACAAAATATTAATCTGCAAGCTTTACACAAATTTTTTTTAATTTTTTTATTTTTTTAATTTTTAATTTTTTGCCATATTCATATTTTACTAAGAATTGCCTAAAAGAGGTTAAAAGCGATGAAAGATGATGCATTGAAGTTGTTTTTTGAAGTTTTTATTAATATATTTGTCACACAATGAAAAAATACATTGTATCCCTGGTTTCAATCACGATTTCTTACAAAACCAATAAAGGCAGGCTTCGTTTACTTTTGACGAAGTATTATTTTACCTACGTAGCAGGCTGTGCGGCAAACTATATTCCTTGCTCAGTTGGGAAGCAGAGGAGCTGAGTATACCGAGCCGGCTCCGCGGGGGTAAGTATTAATAGGATGTATGCACGTATTAGTTATCCCAACTACCTAACAACAAAAGCACTGGTTTGATCATTCAGAACACGGATTTTATTAGCCTTACTCATACACAATTACAGCTCACTGGCCGATGTTATCTTGCATAATGACTTTACTTATTTGACGTTACATAGCTATATGCACGTCTTAGCACATATCAAAGTTTTAAATGAGTTGCCATGGTGACAGTAAAATGCTACCCAGTGTCAGATCATGGAGCTACGGTATTGTCAGATTTTAACCCGGGCCAGTCAAGAAAAAAAAAAACTCCCTATCTTGTGGAGTGTTGAGAGTTGCCTGACTCCTTTCTTTTTTTCTTTTGTCCTTCTTTTGACAGGGATAAAAGTATTACATTAGAATAAACTGTAAAAACAGATACAGGTTAGGAATAACAGAAGGGAAAATTTTATCTAAAAAATCTGAAATTAGCAAGATGACGGTGATAATGAAATTTAAATACTCAGATCCTGTTGTAACAAACTTATAAACCTTTTGAAATTAAAATTGATGGTTCTTGAAGGACTGCGTGAACATGGGTGTCAAAAGGTTAGGGAAGGAGGACATGTTCCCCAGCTTTTGAAAGTGGGGGATATTATATCTTTTGTGCCCCCACACTTTCTCCCCAAACTCTAGCCATGTACGAAACCTTAGCTACATCATAGCTAATTGAATGAAGTCAATCTCGAAAACTGTGGAAACAGCCATTTAGAGGATAAAAATGGAAGGAAAATGCCTCACATTGCACCACAAATCATCTGAAATACCAGTTGTTTCCTTTAGGCCTTTAAGTAGGCCCTGAATTCCTCGTTTATTGCGTTCGCGGATAGCGCTTTGGTATGTTTTAGTCGAGGTCATGCCTCCATCCCCTTCCCTTGGGGGGGGGGTGGAGGCATGACATTGTGTCAGCCCTCACATGGGTAACTGTTGTTCTTTCATTTGTGTATTAAAGTAGAACGAACACACATTCTCAGTCTCCACAAATGATTCAAATATCCTGAATAGCTATCCTATCCCTCCCAAAATGGCATTTGTGCTTTAAACAGGAAGGATAACTTCCTATGGGTCGTCTATCAGGAAAATCTTTTTGAAATCATGTACAATACGATGTGCCCGCACGTGTTCCTTGGAAAGAAATGGATGAATAATAGGCCAGTTGTATTGAAAGATATTAAAACTGAATATACATTGAAATAATAACTTAAAATACACTGTAAAAATGTCTACAGACTGTTGTAGAATTACAGAACAAAAAAAAAAAAAAAAGAAATACGAAGAGAAAAAAGAAAAGTGCTTTCAATTTTTAGAAACAAATTGACAGCAATTTTCTTTATGTCTTTCTTTATATTTTTGTTCTGTAAGTCTACAGAAATGTTTTTACAGTGTGGCCAGAATGTTGTGTATTCCTAGTGTTGAAAACTTGTAAATGAAAGAAATCAGAAGAGAATTTGAAACAAAAAAGGGTTTGCTGTGATCATTGAAGATATCAAATGCGAGAGGCAAGGCCAGTAATGCTGTAGGTTGGTGCAAAAATGACCCTTCAATGTATACAGCCTAATCGTTCCTCATCAGACAAACAGTATGTATCCCCTTTCCCTCAATGTCTTTGTAGTTCCCTTACATGTCATGATAATCTGTTCAGTTCTATCTATATCATAACTTTCTCTCGCGCCCGGATGAGTGTCATGTGTGTAACAGGAGAGTCAAGTTCGCTCAGTATCCATCGTCCAGCCCCCTCCCAATCCAGTCCCCCCCCCTTTAGTACCGTGGGGGTGTCATAATTCCAATAGGCATTTGTAAAACAACAATTTTCTATTACAATGATTAAACGATGGTTACCAGAGCCCAACATCTTAACTCCTGAAGAGCGTGATGACCTACAAAAAATCTAACCTTACTATATTCAGAAACAAGCACACTGATGCTTTTAACCTACATAAATCATTGCGTCTTTCTTTCTCTAGGGTACTCCCCGGAAATTACTCAACCTATGGTCAACTTCCTAAACAAATTTGGTCCAGCATTTAATGTGCATGTGTGGGTGTGGGGGTTATGGGTAATGCGACTCTGCTCCTTTCATAACACTCCTCTCTACATCATGGTAAAATTGCATGTTAACTTGCAACCACTATTTCAACGACCACTTTCTTCAATTCTAGGGACCGTAATCAAGTGTCGAATCTACTTTTTTTCTTTAGGTATCAAAGCAAATCGACTTTATAGAGGGCCTCGTAATCCCCCTGTCCACCTACAGAGGGCTTTGTAATACCCCTCTCCACCTACCAGAAGGTCCAGTGTCTCCCTTGACTGCCAGAATCCCCCACCCTTCCTTGGTTTTTTTTTTTTTTTGTATTTTTTGTTATTCAAGAACTCTGATTTTGCGTCAGATATATTTATTTCAATTATTTCGATATACTGCTTCGTTTTTATGTCAGTTATTTGTAATTTCATTCAAATAATTCAAAATAAATCATCTTACCCTCAAGAGTTCTTTTTCGACTGCATCATTGACCAAATCAATTCCCTGTCGGTTCTCCCGGTTGAAGAGACATTCCTGGGCTATCTGGAGGGGTCCCTCTGTCTCCTTAAGGGCGTTTTCTAGCCGGTTCTTCCAGGTATTCAGGTCATTTATTTCTTTACCCATCTCGTCCAATTCGTGGTTTAGTTCCGACTTCCAGAAGTTGATATCCTGCAGCCGGTTACCGAGGTTTTTGCTGGAGGTTTGCTGGGTTTTGACGGTTCGAGCATCGGTGTCGTGACAGATTCTAACATTTTCGTCCCGGAGCCGCTGGGCAGAGCCTCTAGTCATATCCGACGTGCGGTAGTTGGTGTTATTACTCTTGAACCAGTCAGCAGGGGTATACTTGGAAAACAGGGCTGTGCGGGCGGAGGGCATCAATGGGGGGACACGAGATACAACATCGTCACGGTAAAGATGGCTGGGGTTGAGTTCGGGGGCGCTCACGGCGACAGGCATGCTCTTTTGACTGCCTCGGTAGTAGGTGCTTGGTTTCCAAGGAAGATTAAGAGACTGACTAACGTTAAACGGTGGAGCGTAACTCTTGTATGATGCCTGCATGGTGCTCTGCAGTGGTGGAAGATAACTTGTGCCAGTACCAACACGCGGGGCCGAGAAATAACTCGCCGTCATAGTCTGTCCGTAATAGTCCTGCATATTGAAAACGATAAGTTCTCAAAAATCAGAGAAGTAAATAACTTTTCAAACTCAGTTGAGAGAAATAACCGAATATAGTTCAAGTGTGATGTAGTACTCGAAACATTCACGTGTGTTCCGATCAAACCTTAGTAAGCACTGAATAACTGAGAGCGGTTCACTGACTAAGACGGCTGTGTTGTGTTTATGGAAACCAAGGTGTGCAGGTCATGTGGAACGCACAGTATATTCCTGTTGGAGGTAGGCGGGACTTATCACCTGGCCTTTAGACTACGTTGCTAAGGACGCCCTTTATACCTTTGCGGTGGCCCAATGAGTGCATAATCTCTTTACTTGTTCTTTATTGTAGTGCGTGTGCATACGGCATGAGTTGAATTTCAACAAGACAAGTACCTTTGATCCACTAGTACAAAAGAAATGTGAAATTTACAAAGACAACCAGAACGAATTCGATAAAGCGATACAAGAGCTGAAGTGGGTCTCTTAGCAACGTAGCATTGTTCGCGGAAGTCGATCGAAAATGGTTACTTGTCACTCGTTGTGTCCTACACCATTAAGGTGGACAGTACGAAGGATTAAACAAAGTAATACAAATGAAGTGTTTCAGTTTTCAGCTGGTGCCGTTTAATGTAAAGAAAGGCGACAAGTGCTTAAGGGCATAAGGGGGACTTCGGATCGGAAATGTTTCCGGAATCTTGGAATACATTAAATCTTTATGATTCGTTGTGGCATTCACTTTGACTTCCAAAGATGTAAAACCTGTTTTTTGGATCGCTGTCAACACACTGGAGAGGCCAAAGACGCTCACAGATTGAAATAGGATTCCACCCTCCCCTTGTCAAGGGACAAACCCGCACATTTTATTCACTCCGTGAAAAGACATGTATTTAACTTTTTAAGGAGCCTACTTTTACATGGTTACAATAAGTTTCATTCATGGTTTAATCAGTATGAAACGAAATGAGTGAAATTCCCTGAAGAGGATTTAAATTAACCCTTCATTTGTGCAAATGGGACCACAAATTAATATTTAGGCAAAGTCGTAAACGTTAGGTCAGGCGGACTTAAAATAAATTTTCTGTAGTTTCACAATATAAAACATCAAATTACATTTGAGGAGCCTCAATTATTCAAAAGTTTTTTTAAAGGATAGTTGCTCATCTCTTTCCTAGCCCATAGAACCAGGCGATCTGAAATATTTAGATGGGCCCGTAGGCTGGTAGAAGGCAGGACCGGTACGGGCAAGCCCGTAGCCAGACACGATACTGAAGGGGGCGAAGTGGCTTCCAGGGGGCGAAAAGTTTTTTTCAAGCCGAGGGCAAATGTGTTGAAATGTATTAAGTCAATGGCAACTTGAAACTTTCTAGGGGGCGAGAAAAATTTTAGTGGGCTTGCCCCCTTGGCCCCATTTGGCTACATGCCTGGGTGCGGGTATTTCAAAAGAGGCATTAACGGGGATCTTTCATTACAGCCTGTGAGGACAATCGGTTTTCAACATGGGCGTATCTCTTATTGGCTCGGACCGTGTTGAACCGGGGCCCCCGACCAAAAGGGCCCCCACTACACTGATGCACAGAAAAAAGCCAGGCTTAGTAAATTCAAGGTCTAAGAAATTGGGATTGTACCTGCAATATCCTTTGCTTCAGGAAAAGAAATGAGCATTGAGTTCTTTGAACATATCAGCAATCAAAGTATCAAAATTTTAGCGCGCTCTGCTCGCATGCAGCTTGACCGCATGGCCGTGTTTCAATACCGTCTCAAACATATTTGCACTATTCAAAGGTGAGGGCTCTATACAATTACGCCGATTGTTCTTGTGCACTGGAGTCATTACGGAGGAGCAGGGCACTGCAAAAATGCAAAGTAGTGAAATTCTGGGGAAACTCGCCTTTTAATTGGCTGATGCATTTTGTTAGGAATTTAAAGTGTCTCAGTGCAAAGTCTGCACGCAAATTTTGTTATGGGGACGGTTTTCAATGCAAAATTTAGGCGCGTATTGCGCGCATCAATCACGGTAAACACCCCATATCCTATAACTATTATTGGGGCAACGATACATTATTGTAACCAAAACAATTCCGAAAAAATGTACAACTCCGCCCTCTTCAGGGACCCAGCATCAGTAGAGAATCTTAGAGCAATATTATGACATGAATGGCATATACGGTAACATTTGCAGTATGCATTTGTCGTTACACATTTTTTGTAACGAGTGCCATGCCACAGCGAAAATATCACTAATTAATGATAATTTCTATGCACGAAATTAACTGAAAGATTTGCCTAAGACACCTGCATTTTGCATGTAACTTGAACTCACCTTAAATCTTCAAAAATTTCCCCAAAATGCACAAGTTACACCGACTATCTGGCCAAATGTATCTAGGGTGGGCTTAAAGCACCATCTTCTATAGTGCCCCCCAATCGCCAACCTCTGGCGGCGCCACTGGACCTACTGATAGGGGGCCCTTTGGGTCCAGGAGCCGGGGGCCCCCAGGATCATCGTTACGCCGCTGCCCCCTATGCCCTTTAACGACCTCCCTTCGACCCCGGGCTGGAAACAGATTGACTAATACGAATTTTTAGCCTTTTATGGCTATTCACACTACTGGATATCTTTCCTCAGTTCTTTCATGGTAGAAGTGACGTCATCAGCCATTCTACCGCCACGGGAGAAAAGACGGGTTACGGTGGAGAGAAGGAGGAAGGTCGAGAAAGAGGATAATACCAGATCTAAGCAGTAGAAAAAATTATGTGATATGCAAGAAATGATTTCTCGTTTGATGTTAGGGTACCAGTGGGAGTCAGCAATGGACGTAGGAATGTCCCATCAAATTTTGTGGCCCTTTACAGTAGGCTAGAATGGTTGGCAAAGAAAGGAAATCGAAACAACCTGGTAAAAAACAAAACAGTACAAACAAACAAACAAAAGAGGTCCTTTCTGCAACACTTCACCCTTCTCCTAGTTGATCATGAAGGTCACTGGTAAAGGCTACCGCTTTCAAAGAAAAAATTATGCCCCCTCCTTTTCCTCTTTCGCCGCCACGAGGTCTTTTCCCAAATCTGGGTCTACTTTACCCAACATGTGCCCAGGTGGACTAAGGGAGAGGACTGCACTTTAACGAATGATACCGAAGGCCTATGAAATTGAGTGACACTGTTCACCAAATATAAAAATCTTCGACGTTCATGGAGATAATTAGTATAACTCTCTGCAGTACTCTCTTATACTGTTTTCAAGAGGTGAAGTAATTTTACTAGTTGTATGTTTGCCTGGAATTTTAACTAGAGATAACCCTACTCCTAAAGTCTTCTTAAAATTCCAAGTAAACTCACAACAAGAAAAATTGCCACAGCTCTTATTCTGGAAATTCATTACGCAATGTGCTGTTTCTTCGCCACCGGAACTATCATGAAGTTGTAAAAGGCGAAAGGCGCCACTTTTACTAGCTCTTAGCGATTGCTTTATAGTAGCACGCCTCCTTTTTTTATGAATGCGGTCCGTTTGTCCTCCATTACAAATATCACTAAAAGGAGACGTTTGGACAACGTTTTCAATGTGGTATCAAATGTAAGTGGGTCAATTGTAACTTTGATATGCCAGAACATTAGATGAGGTATCACTGGTGCAAGAATGGGGTCAACTCAAGCAATTTGTGGAAAATGATGGACTTAGAGGATGGCGGAGGAAAAATCGAGACTTGAGAAAATGATGATGCCTGACTGGGGCTAAGAAAAGTTGGATCCCTTCTAGCTAAAAATCTTCATGGTTAAGGTACAGAAAGTGCCATGAGTGGTCATCTTGTCAGCTGTCTTGTGAGGAGTAGCTTGTATGTGGCGAAAACTTCTACAAGGCTGTAGGGACAATAATATGGGATAATGTGCTGCTAACTAGAATCGCTCAGGGCCTACTAAATGTTTTAGATTGAATATCGAAACAGCGCCACTATATCCAATACTCAGCCAAGATTATTTTTAAAATTCTCTGTTCTCATTGCATCGTGCTCCTGAGGATGAAAGAAAACAGGTTCCAGTAAAATCGTCATGTTTTTACTTGATAACATAACAATGACCAGCTATGTCTGTCAGCAGGAACTGTAGGAACTAAATGAAAAACCACAAGTTAGAAAACAAAATCTTTATCATAAAACAGGCTATGTGTAAAACCTACTTAAAAATGTTGAAAAGGTTGAAAAATGAGTCTCGTCGATGAAACTAACACCTTTACATGCAGGACACTTCTGGGCTGAGATATCAGAAGTTTTATAATTATACTCGCTCAAATGATAATGGTTGATTGTGCAATAGTTTTTGTGTCACTCTTGTTCTACTCAAATTACATTTATTGTTTTTCTTTGTTTTATCTACAGCCACGAAACTTTGTTTCAAGATGTCATGATTTTCTTATTGTTACAGAATGACTTGGCTATGCATTCGCAAGCCCATAGCTAAAAAGGCCCAAGCGCAAATACCCCCACCCTCCGGAAAGATTTTAGCCTCCAAGGATAAAAAAATACTATTGCCATAATGGATTTTAGTATATCTCGCCTCCCCTAAATGTTTTTCGCCCCCAGCTATATCGCCCCCCTATAGTACCTTGCCTGGCTACGGGCCCGGTCCTTCTTTCCACATGTGCAGTAAAAATTTTATAATATGGCTTTCAGGAGAAAATTACGACTGCGTACTATTTTTGATATACCGGTACTGCCGATTGTATTACATGTACAATTCTATTCTAGTAACTTATCATACGTTTACTTATTCTATTCGCTCTTTGTTAATTGTTTTCCAATTTCATGATGATTTGAGCTGTTTGCAGGCAATTTGAGTTCTCTTACGGGTTTTATTTTATTCGGTTCTAAAGTTTTTTCCAATTAGGTTATACAACCATTTTGTTTAAAAAAAAAAGAAAAGCAGGTTATGTTAATGGTATAACAAGGACATAATGAACTGCGGTTACGCAATCAACTAGGATATTTCACATAAAGTGATAAACTTAAAGATTTTAAATTGCAGCAGTGAAAAAGCTATGAAGCAGGCGCGTAGCAAGCAGGTGGACAGGGTGGACAATGTCCAGGCGCCCCGAGGGTTCAGGGGTTCCCACCAAATGCGCAAATAATTCTTACAAGATCGGAACTCTGCCAGTACCGTCTTACACTCACAGACCCAAAATTACGCTCCCTTATCTCGTCGCTTATAACTACAAGCGTTAGGAACCACGTCACACATAGTTAATAAATGCAGAACTGCTTTTAAAGACCCAAGAGAGAATGGGTTTGGGATCTGAGCCCGGATCTTGTGCGTGCAAGGCCTCGCTCTTACCCCGTACCTCCCCATGGAGATCGGAGGGGTCTTAGGAAAATGGGTTTATGATACCATTGGTTTGGGGCCGCTTGCTGTCTCTTGTCCATGGGCCCCCGGTGGTCTCGCTACGCCGCTGCTATGAAGATGGGAGTTAGACCAATAAGACTGATGTTCTCATCCCTCTCTGTAAGTTTAGACTTTACGTACACTTTAACACCCACTAATTATCCACATTAATCAATAATAGTCTTCGCAAGGCTCCCCAAGGGAGGGGGTAATAATTCGGCTACCGTTACGTGTGCTACGGATCTCACAAGACAAAATGACTAACTTCTATATTTCTGTTTTTGTAAGCGTTCAATTGATGAATCCTTGCCCCAATTTAAAAGAAAGAATCAAGGTAGCGGCATGAATATTAGGTCAAAAAAATTGTGGGAAACTTCATTGGCTAAAAGGACTGGTTCAGTTACATTTAAAGATGCTTTCAAAAATTAAAATAGACGCAAATTGTGGAGACGATGTAGAAGGGGGACATCTGTTGAAATTAGGGCGAAGCCAATTTCTCTGGCAGTTTGTTTGGTGGAATGTTTGGGCAAGTCTTTCCCAAGACACAAAAGGGATTCAATTAAGTTTTTCTCATTCGACAAAGTGGCTCATCCCCCTGCCAGAAATCAGAAAGGCATACGACAAATGTCAGCATAACCAATTGCCCTAAAACCCTTTTTTCGAAAGTCCCTTCGACTCTCTGGCGAAGAGCCAAGGGACGAAACAAAACGATTACTCCCGAAGGAGTTCTTCTCAGCTACGTCCTGAAAGGACACAAACTTAACTGACCAACCTCTTGACCCTTAGACTTCTACATCAAGGGTCTGTCATACATAACCAATTGCTCTAAAACTAAATTTGGGCTACAAAAAACCCATTCGTAGGTATCTTTAACTGTGTGTCATACTGCCATTATACAGACCTTAATAAGAAGACAAATGGACATTAAAACTAGATGCTTTCAGAACTACTACAATTTCAACGCATTTAAATTTAAGTTCTGCTTACCTTTAATACGGATGAGGCGAGATCTCGAATGGTTCTTGTTTAAAATATGAGTAGCAGTCCTATTTTTTACACGTGTTTTACTTTGTACTTTGCAGTGTATATCAAAGCAATACAGACTACCTTAATACTCGATTATGGCCTCCTCTCTGTGACGCAGCAAGACTGTGAGTGAATCGATTGGTCGATAACGTACCATGTGATCAGTATCTTTCTGGCTTTCGCTTTTACCCGTTGCCAACAACTGGTTAGACGCGCCTTTGCAAAGCCTGACGCCTTTAATGGATCGCATAATAGACTAGCATACGCTTTTAATGGCATCAGATGGTCTTCCAAAAATGTGTGCGCATATTGTGACGTCACGGACAAGTTGCCAACTAGGAAAAATTCAAGTACACGCACACACACACATACACACACACACACTCCAATGTGTATCTGAGATCCTATCACTTCTAGCGTAAGCGTGGTTTTTCATTAGGCTATGTCTTTGAATTGAACAATAGGCGCGGTATTTAAGATTGTACATCGAGATTAATTTTTTTATCTAAAGATCGTGCATCCCTTTCATTTATTAATTTATAATTGCTCAGAATTACTAACAAAATGATGAGTCATTCATATTGACATAAAAATGACGACAAGGTTATATATAGCAAAAGATAGGTAAGTCTCGCGTACACTGACGTCACAATGAAGACGTAGATTATAATTTGTCTACATTCTGTGTGAAATGGCGCTAGCGTAATTTACACGGGCGAAAATCTTATGTAGACGAATATATCCTTGTGCATGCTCTATGCCAACCAGTGCAGTGACGTAACCATGAAAGTTCTTTGGGACTTTATCCAAAGTGCGTTCGTGTATGAAAGCCTTATAGACCCTATGCATTGACGTAAAGCGACGTCATTTTGGAGGCAAAACAATGAAACACATGGGAGGGTGACAGAGGCACAATAAGTTAGAAAATTTGTACGCTTGCATATGGGAGCATTTGATCGCTTTGAAACATGCATATGCATGTTGTATATTAAGAGCCTAACACTGATTGGCTAAAACCCTAACCCTAATCCTAACCCTGATTGGTCCTAACCCTCTGTGCCTCCGTCGTAGTGCATGGCACGTACGGCGAAGACTTCGCACGTGCGTGTAGTAGAATTGCGTGCGTGATCCGATTGGTTAAAAAATCATCCACGGTCTGCATTGTGAAGCTGCAATGATACGCGCTTGTCTCTTGCAAACGAGGGAGCACTCCAATGATGTGCATGCTAACGCGCACAAGTGCGTGTTAGCGCCGAAGGCGCTAGATGCCTGACTTTAACGACGCCACGTAATACAGCCGTTGCCTTCTTGACATCCGATGAAGCCTACATGGGGGCCGCCATGACACTTGTAATACGGCAAAGCAATTCCGCGAAA
>WURT03000001.1:556541-586056 GCA_009936505.3 Holothuria glaberrima | reverse complement strand
GCAGTCATTTTCATTCTTGACTGATTTAATATAACATGATAGAAAAAATGGCGCCACTATTTTTGTTGGCATGCAGTTTCGCATCTAAGTTTGGGTCTGGCTAGAATGCTGGGGAGGGAGGGGGGCTTCGCCTCTAGCATTAATCTTCCGAGAGAGTGATTGCCCTTGACCCCCAGGATCTCCCAGGATCTCTGCTCCTGGTGATGGTACTGCAGAATTCTCATGTATTGCACACGGAAAAAAGAAAACCAGGCTCACAGCATTCTCATTTCACACATCGCAATTTTTTTTTTTCATTTGCACAAAAACCATTATTTCGGCGTGGGTCATTCTGTCCGAGCGAACGCTAATAATTAAACAAGGCCTATGTCTGAAATTTCAAAATTAGTCTAAACCTTGTTCATTCATTTTTAAAATCATTTTGATGTGGGTCATCCTATCCGAGCACGTCAAAGTAAGAAAAAATAGGCATTTTTGTAACAACTTTCTTGCACACTTACCTGCTTACCATGCCGTAAAACAGCTGGTTTAGTCAGGCTGGAATTAAATCTACACTTTGCATTCAACAGCTTGTCTGCTTTTACACTGTTAGGACATGTGTGTATTAGTTGCGTGAACGACAGACCTATACTTCTATACAATATAATGGCGTAAACAATACTTTTATTGCCTAACATAGTAAGTAACTGTATGTGATAGGGAATTTGCAACTGTTCTTCCTGAAAAAAAAAATGGTAACTTGGGAGGGCTACAGTACCTCATTTGGGGCAGGACAACCAATTTTCCAAAATGGTTGTCCTGAAGTCGGACTACCTACTCAAATTCCTTAAAATTACACACTGGGTAGCGTCGGCAGGTCGGTCTGCATTAAATCAACCAACTGTTAAAATTTTTTACACATTTCTTATACGGGATTTCCACAATGGGTGGAAGTGCTACCCACATATAGGGTTACCATCTGTCCCGATTAATCGGGATTGCCCCTTTTGAAAGGAAAACTGAGCGTCCCGGCCGGTAAGACAAATCGTCCCGATTTCCTCAAAAACGAAGCTGTTATATTCTATATCAAATTTTTTGTGTGCATAGTAAAAATCCTCATGTTTGATCACTGTTTTTAGCCCGGGAAGATAAGGCTAGAGCCGAACTTCCGACCTGCACGTATTAGGCAAACAAAGCTAGTGAAATCAGCTTAAAAATGTTGCACCATTTGGCTTCTCGGCAGATACCGAAAACAGCACAACAGCACAGTATGTCGCCGTACTAGGGCCGAAGCCAAAAGTTACTCAAATTGCAAACGACCATGAACGTTCAGACACACTGTCCTATGCCTAAAGACAGCATGTGATATTGTAGTGTTGAAAGCATATGTATACATACTAGTATACATACTAAGCTAGGACTACTCGAGACTGTGTTCCGTAGAAGATGCAAACTGGACCGTTTGCATCCGAAGGTTGCATTCTATATTTTTTATCTGTCATTTAACATTTACTTATGGCAAATTCAAAATGGGATGTTTAGGAAAAATGGATATGATAAGTTCAAGTAAATATTTCTGTTGTTGCAATTTCATCATGAGATCTGGTTCAGGGTGTATTAATTGCCGTAATTTTCATACGGGTTAGGCCGAGACCGATCAATGTGTACGTAAGGGCTTATCAGAAGACTATCGTGAAAGCATACAGATTTAGATACTTCCTTGCTCCCATTACTTTTGAATCTGACTGCTTTTTATTGATCGTTTCTACTACCAGCAAAACTACTTTCTATGTTACTCTAAATCAGATAAAGCACAGGTTGGTCAATGTGGTGGAATATTCGGAAGGGCTCGTGAACGAGCACTCGAGGCCGCTCTTACAATGAGACACGCCTGAGTGCACACCCACCGAGCTCTGCCATTAAAAACCGCAGCGGTGAGCTTCGAAAAGCCCCCTCACATGAAATATCACTTTTTCAGTAAAGGTGCTCTCACAAAAGTGCTCAAAATGTAGAATCCAATTGTATCTCTTTTGCCAAAGGGGAGGAAGACACCCACTTACCCGAAAACCCCTCCCCCTGGACAGCAGTCGAAATCGTTCAGCCCACTACAGCTGAGGAACACCTTCCAATGCCTATGTTGGGCAAATTTTAACTTGGTCTGATTTTTATACAGTCATCAGTGCCCAAAAAGAAAAATATTAGTGTTTTTATAACATTTTTTAAATATATATAGGCCTATTTTCTCCAAAATATAGGCTTTCTATAGGTAAAATATAGGTGGATCTTTATACATCAAAGGAAAATTAGGTGCCAAAATACTATTAGTTGATCTTTGAAAAATATAAAGTAAGATACCTTTATTTGCTTTGTTTCATTAAGTAGTTTGTCAACTGAAATCTTTCACACATTGTTAGCAACCCTGGGTACCATGACTGAATGCTACTGTAAGTCTTGAGACATGGGTACCCAGGGTATGCAGTGTGCACTCTAAAAAACTCCACATGACAGGTCTGAAGCAAATTGAAGCTAGAGGTCTATTTTTTCTTCTGCTTTTTCCCTTATTTATTCACCTTTCACAGTTAAAAAATACAAAATATTGGTGTTTTATAGGCATCTTCCAGCAAATATAGGCCCCCATTTTTTAACATGTTTTTTGTAGGTTTTATAGGAATTATAGGTTCTCTTGCCAGATCCTTACTATTTGTGCACAATACAGTAGATGTGATGAGAAGCACATAATGAAAAGCTTAGAAAGTGGTTTGGTATTTATGAGTAGCCTTCATTAGGTACAATATGCATTTAAATCAATGTATTCACATTTTTCAACATATTAGCACTCGTAATTTTAACAGAAGACTCAAATTTGGCCTTACAGTATCAGATCCTGTTTTATATCGTTTACGAATGCACTCACCCCTTTTTCAGTGTTTCCAAATGGATCTCCATTTTAGAACATGGCTTCCTCAGCTTCACAATAGTATTCTAATGACCTACACAAAATTGCAAACCATATTTTACCAGATACATATATTGCTCTTAGGCAAATAGACTACTAACTTATAATGCAAGGAATAATTTATCCGTGCTGCACTGCAATTTGCTATACGAGCTGGCCAAACGGCTCAACAAATGTAAAAAAATTTCCACTTTCTTTGTGTGCATAACCATAGGGTTTTCAGTGATTTACGCTAAAATATTTCTTGAAACTGCTATGCAAATTTGGAATACTAAATTATTCCCTGTTATGTAAGGTAAGCCTTGTATTACAGCCAAGGGATATTGAGAAAAGGAATTAAAATGTATCACAGTGAATATCTAAATACAAAAATTATATGATAAAAACTTCACACAGTTATATACATGAACAAGCATCATGAATCCAATGGAAACCTGGATGCCATATTGTCCACCATTAAACTGCAACATCTTTTGATAAAACACATTAAAATGACAAATGTAGGAAAAATAACAGTATATTTCAGAAATTCCCAGGGAGGTAACAGTGCTGTTTGGATTTAAAAGGTCGTAAATATACCAAGGCAATTTCTCCAACAGGTATGTGGTAAAATTTAACCATAAAGATTGTCAAGGAATTTTAATTTATTGACTTACACTTCAAATTTTGCCTATTTTCAGGTTTTAGTGAAAATTTCCACCACACAATTTTCAAATACAGAAGTTCATTCTAATGTACACGACCTTGCATTTGCTCAGCAATTTGACCTGTACTAAAATAGGATGTGGCAGCAACAAATTATCCCGTGGGCATACAGTAGGTGTGTGGAAGCATTATATAGAATAATAGGAAATCGAATATACTAAGCAGAACGGCATTAATACACTTGAACCTATATTCAGTCTACTACACATAGAGCAAAATTGTTGCCTTATGGTTTCCTAAAACAGGATCACCAAAATAAAAAATGGCAGGAGTAGAAATAGTTTTAATGTTACTGTACATATCTTTGACCTCAGATGTATGGGTCCAATCAAACCTTTTATGAAAGTTATGAGAAAAATTGTGCAAACGAATGTTGCTCATACTTTCTCTATTCTAAAGTTCATGTGGCATTATAAATCTCTCAAAAACAAAAGTTGCTAAAGCAATGTATTAATGGCAATTAGCAGTGGCCACAGAATTTGCTTTGAAAAATCAGGAAACTCTTGCAAATGTCCTCTAATTGGTTTACAAGCACCTTTAAAGACTTTCTGAACACAACTATTACAAACAATACAGTAGGTAAAGCAAGGAGAAATTCTCCTTGAATTCCAAAATTCACTAACAAAAATATTGTAACATGGTCAAAATAGGCCATTCATGAACTAGCATGACAGGGCACACTATAACTCTGATTGGGGTGACTGCATTTTCCCTTTAAACTAAAACAGGGGTCAATGAAAGACAACTCATGGTGGCACCATTCAATGGGTATCCTATGAAGAGTACAGGACAGTATTCTTTCAATTCTTATCACTTTTAGAAGAAAAACCTCTTCTACGTGGCCTCGTATCAAATTTGATAAAGTGGCTTAAGAACTGGTAAAAATGAGAAAGGGACAGGTAGGCCGCTAGAAATTGTGGATTTAGTTTCATCTCTGCAGTTGTTACATTTATATTCAGGTGCCTCTATAAACACCACTGGCTCTTGCAATTTCTGCAATCTGAAAAGTCAAGGACAGGTTGACTAACTGGAGCAAGAATTTTTCTGTCCTGAAAAAGCTTTCACAAAACTAGCATCATATGAAGATCATACTATATACTACATAACAGTATACTATGGAACATATAGGCCTAGCTTAAAGACGTACTCATCACCCTAAAGTATATTTTTAATGTGGGGGTATCAAAATTCTCAGCTGGTGACTGATCTTTGATTGACAGCAATGTTTGAAAATTAAAAGATGCAGTGGCTCACATTCAACACAATCCAGAGAGAATGCTTGAATTACACATTGTATCCTTGTATGCTCACTAGGACATGGTCTTAATAGGCAATAAAATAGGTTTGTATCTGCACAAGGAGGACCATTTGCAGTACAGTAATAGTTGGGAGAACTGGGACTGTCTGGGATGAGACTTGCCCTTTTAAGTCATTCAGCTGTGTCTAGCTTGCAAGAAAATAAAATGAAAGTGGGAGATCCCACTTTTGCCATATTAATTGCCTAGATTCTTTTAAAGTTCAGCAAGATTTTATAATTTGTATGCGTTTCTGTTGTATAACTGTCTGATTCAGGCAGGCAAAAATCTATGGAAATTCTCTGCAGGCAACAATTTCCTTGGGGGATAATCCAATTAAGGTGTGGGATTTCAAAATCTTTCCAGGAGCATGCACTGGCAAACAGCACTATAAACCGCCAAACTTTCTTCTATAAAGCCCATTAAACAACCTATTATTACTTCCTCCCCCCGTCATGTATCTTTATGCATCATAACAGCAGGACAATTGGAAGACTTCATGAATTAATTTAAATTTATAAAAAAACTGTCACGTGCATAAAAATATCCATTCCTGATCAATTTAAATTGACATAATTGCACAATTTGCCATTTAAGTTTCCTATATCACCCAGCTGGGGATTTTGTAAACGTAATTATGATTTATCATATATACATGATATGATTTACATGATCACTGTTCCTTCCATAGGTTGTCTGGATGCACGAGCTGTCTCAAAAATAATAATTTGAGCAAGTCTGATGTTTCTATGCTGCTGTTTATTCTTTTGAAGTTCAAATGAACAATTATGTTATACACATAGTAAGAACCCAGTGCTTCCCTCTAGAACTAAACATCCCATCATAAGTAGATCACAAATATCAGCTAATTCACTGCTAGATCGAATTTTTAACACTTTGGCTCTAAACCCAATACCATCTCTCACAAAATATCCATAGACTCTTTTTCAAGTAGCAATTACATACAGTACAAAGGATTTGAGGATAGAGTTTTGGTTTTGTATGTATCGTTTTAAACCACAGTAAAATGTCACTCACAAAAAAGACACACACCAATACTCAATCCTACAACAATTTGTAAAATTTTGCTTTTTGGAAAGAGTTTATTGTAATGTCTTGATTCTCTTTACCCTTTTTAAAGCAAATTTTAAGTTGAACGTTATCACTCCACCTGTCAAGGCACTCAAGATTCCATTATGTATAATCTCTCCCTCCTAACATATTCCATGTATTTTTATGTATCACAAAGGAAAGAATTTTCAAGGCAGCACATCCTATTCTGATACAAAACTTTTAATATTACTTCAAACTTGCTTACATAGGTGGCGATCTTTACCTGCAAACTTAATATCATTCCCAACGATTTCATATTGAGAGTATTCATAAAACTTCAAAGTTGCTACACGTAGTAATATGAACTCAATTCAAATCAATTTCACTAAAGATTTGATAAGAACACTATATAAAACAATGTAAAAAATAATAAGAACATGATAAATAACCTCAAAAGCACTAGGAAAAAAATCAATTCCTAGCCAGATAAATTTTAAAGTATGCCAATAGTACAAGTGAACATAAATTATGACCGTACAGGGCACTACACAATATAAATAATAACATAACGATAAGTCACCTCAAGAGCACTAGAAAAAAAATCAATTCCTAGCAAGATAAATTTGAAAGGATGTATGCCGATAGTACAATTCAACATAAATTATAACCGTACAGTGCACTACACAATATAAATAATAACAAAATGATAAGTCACCTCAAGAGCACTAGAAAAAAAATCAATTCCTAGCAAGATAAATTTGAAAGGATGTGCCAATCGTACATTAGAACATTTTCACCTCAGTTTGAGGTATTGTACAGTAGCCTTACGTGAAGTATCTCCCGTATAATCGTAACCTAGCTTCTGTACAGTGTATGTACTGCATTTAATAGCCAACTGCATGGTCAAGTGGTTAGAGCATACGACTTGCAGCCAGAAGGTCAGGGGTTTGTATCCTGGCCAGGTCATACCAAAGACTTTAAAAATGGAACCTACTGCCATGCATTGTGCTTGGTGCTCAGCATATGTAGGAAAACAAGCCAGTGAGTGACAACTGGAAAAAAGGCTGTGGCCGGCCAGACTTAAACCAATTGAATGCAAACTGAGCCATAAAACCTCATCTAACTACTAATAACTATACTGTAACCATGGCATTAATGCTCTATTGGCATTGAGCTTCCTGTTTTAGACACCAGTCTACAGCCTGTACAAGGGGACATCCACTTGACTGAAGATTCACTAGATCAAAGGTTCGTTAAACTGAAAAACCTCTTGACCAAAAATCTACTCCGTTATGTCGAATTGCCCTTACTCAAATGCCTACCACTGTACAGTGCAAAACGCGACCTCTGGTTGTAAACTCAGGATTTTACTCCATGTTCGCACCTATAGAATTATAGCCTAAAATTTTGAAAAATGGATAGAAATATTATTAAACCTGATAAGCGTCACAGTGGCTATAATCTGTAGGTGTGAACATAAAGTATAATCCCGACTTGTCGGCCAGAGGTCGGGTTTTGCACTGTTCAGTGGTAGGCGATTTGAGTAAGGGGGATATCACATGTCAGGGTTTGAGCTACGTAGTGTTAGGATTCTGGTTTAAGAGATTACTAGGTTTAGGACAAGGAAAAGGATTTGCCTCTGGTAGGATTAGAGTTAAGGTTAATTAGGTTATGTTTTGAGTTATCTAGATCTTCAGTCTAGGGATCCACCTTCGATCTAGTGACCCTTGATCTAGTGAACACTGTTGGCATATATACTAAATAATGTTCCATACTGAGGGTTAATAGTACATCTAATATTTAAGCTTGTCAAAAGTAGAGGCATGAAAGTAAGGTTTGATGTTCATTCTACATCAAGCTGTAGGAAATAGGACTAAAACCACTGTGAATGAATCCAGGTGCCACCTTTGTATACTTTACACATACAATGTAGCCTCACTGTCATAACAAACCCACAATCAAAAGTAGATTTCATCTCATATTTTCTCAGCTTTCATAATACTGTAGCAGTTGAAAATGGTGTGTACTGAGATACTGTTGGTCAGACACTTGGCAAGTTCAAATTACACCTGAGTAAACAGCCTGCCAGCTAGCATATTTGATTTCATTTTGACATTTTCTAAGACAAAAACCTGCAGCACTTTTATAAAAAACAATTCCATTTACAATAAATTTTATCCAATTTACACAACCTTTCATGGCTAGTACAGTATATGATCAATTTTTTTCCAGTATTGGTGACAATCTTTTAATTTGTTTAAGCTACTCTTGTGGCTGGGTGAGGTACATATAAAGAGAATCACTGATGCAATTGTATTAATGATTCTGTTCTGTTATTTATCCATTTCTTTTGATATTTTAAATTATCTATAGACAAATATAGTGTTATAGTACCTTATATTCTCTAATAAACGCCCCGGTGTGGCGATACATTTTTGAAAAGGGGGCATTTATTTAAGGGTATATTTAACACTTCAAAACTGCCATATATAGCACAAATATGCACCTAGTGAACTTAAACGGATGTCATGTCCTCCACATGACACCTGTGCTGAGATATATAATTTTGATGTTTCTTTACTCAGTCTATAAGTGAGCTTAATGTTAGGCTCAAGCCTGTAGAGTTGGCCTACTCAAATTTGTCAAAAATTGTTAAAAAAGTTACTGGGGGTGTTTATTAGAGGGAGGGCGTTTATTAGAGAATATACTGTAATCATAATATTTCAGGCCTTGTTTGAAAGGTTGGCCTACAACTGTAAAAATAGGCCTATTTTATTATGCTAAGTGGTCATGAATGTGGCAAACTCAGGCCTATATAAGGGGAGGAAGGTCTGTAAAGTCAGTCCATCATAGTGAGTAAGAGAACTGTTAATATCATAACAAAAATTATTCTTCAGGACTAAATTTGTGTCATGTTTGCTTGGCGATTAGAAAATATTTTAAGGCAAGGACCTTCGATCTGCCGGCCTTGTGAAATATTTTCCCACATAGGTATACTGGCAAAATTGCAAAACCCAAAGAAAAAAGATTTTAAAAATTTTCTGAATAACAATAGCTTCTGGTTTGAAATCTTGGTTCAAATTTGTAATATTATGGGCACTTCATTTACATTATTAAGCTAGTACTGTAAAATTATAAATTGAGCTTGATGAAGCAACCTAACCAGTAAACTATACATATAGACTCATGTTAATACTTTTTAATTGTACTAAATGACAGACATACACATGTATAACGAATGAGGGACAAAATCTTTCAGAATAAGTAAAAAGTAGAAAATGGTTTTAATTGTTTGCAGAATGTCTACCAGATGGAAGTATAATTCTAGGTATTGTCATCATTCCAATTGTATGTTTAATAGTATACAATAAGAAGGTATAAAAAGAGGTTCCCAAACTGCACCTGTGATTACTTAATTAGGACTTGTTCCTGCAGTAGCCTTAAAGTCCTGTATGATCATACTGTATTTACTATGCTAAAGAAAAAATAAAACCCCAAAATTCTATTGTCTATATGGGGTATATATTATGCTACCAGCCAATTTGCCTACAGTATACGGCCAAGATTGTAAATGCAAGGAGCTTTGAAATGAATTTCTGTGAAAGATGTTTGTATCAATCAATTGCCCCACCTGAACTTAAAGGGTAAGTCTTGTAATCCCAGGCAGTTTCAATAGACTCACTCACTGTTTACAAACAAAAGATGTCACTGTGTGTCTGTAAAAAGAGTTTTTAAGGCGCGCTTACATTGTCGTCACAATGCAAAGTAGATTCCAATTCGTCTACTTTCTGCGCGCACTCGCACAAGCGTTCACACGCGCAACAGCAAACTTACATGCATGTGTTCTTGCACATGCTCTATGCCAACCAATACCAACCAGTGACATAACTGTGAACAGCCTCATTCTCCCAACTATGCAACTTTTAGCTCCTCCCAATATTGTATCCTTGTGCAGACACAAACCTATTTTATTGCTTAAGGCCATGTTCTGATGAGCAAACAAGGCTATAATGGGTAAAATCCAAACACTCTCTAGATGCATTGTGTGTGGTATAATATATATGCGTAAGATGTAATTCAACTGAAAGTTCAACTCTACTGTCTACAGTATATGAAAACAGCATACGTAACTTGTGAAAGGAAAGAAGGCATGCTGAGAGCGACAAGCCACTTCATATTGCTTCTTCTCAGTATGTATAATAACGGTCAGCGGCAGACTGACCCAGATAGAGTCATTTTTAAAGAGCTGGCATGCACATCAAACCATTCATCGGTCATCATTTATGCTGTCATACCAACCAGATATTGTACATCTTGTCTAATGTGGCCTCATTACCGTTCAACGCTTGAAACATATCAAGTGCGCAAGATCCAGTGCAGCAGATTCTGACAAGAATATTACGTAGTTATCTGACCACAGAGGTCTTAACGTTTGTCTGCATGAAAGCACTCCAGGCAAATTACAAGCTATAAATGACTGTGACATAAAGCGACTGCTTGTTTTGCTTTCCTTTATTAGAACTAAAGCAACACACTCTAAGACAGACTTTTTGAGAAAGAAATGCATACCCACACATCTATTCTGTTTATGTTTCATTCACACTGGTCCATGATGAAATTTTGTTAATGCCTTGCCATTTCAAAAAGCACAGAAAAGAGGTAACTATACACATCAGGAGAGATATGTAATTGTTGCTGAGTCTGAAGACAACAAGGTACAGAAAGTTCATAAGCTTCAAGTTACGTCTTTGTGTGACACCCTTTTAGTGGCAACCGTTCTCCAAATCAAATTAACTCAGGTCCACAACGACAATGTCTGTGAGTGTGCTTTTCTTCGGACTAAGAAAGAAGATATCCCACACGTAATTAGAAGCAATTTCACTGATGGTTGCCACGGTGTTATTAGCTGAAAAATGTCACATTTAACGGTGCCATAGAATTCAAACTTAGAACTGTAGGCTGCAGATGCAACTGAAATATTGTACTAAAGAATTGACCCAGTTCCAAAATCTGAAGAAAACTCTTGCCCCTGGGGTGGACAGCTTTTCTTCACTTTCTATGGGCCCTCAGGAAATCCTGGCTATTTCAGAGAACTAGTATTATACCTACCATCAGATGCTTCCAGATATTCCAAAGGCATTTTGGGAAAGTGTGACTGAGCAAGAAGAATACATTACAGCATGCCAGTACTAGAAGAGGTCGCTTAATGACTTTTTATCTAAGATGGGTTACAGGATGAGCACAGATACAAAATATTCCTCTGGCAATTGCAGCACTTGAAAATGTTATGCTTCAGGATCCCACAATTAGCACTGACATCAACCGTAAAATAGAAACCTTTGCAACAATGAAACTGTGGATCTATTTATAAAAAAATTATGACTTATATTTGCAAGTTTCACTTCAATGAAAAGGGATATCACTGATGCTTTGGTTTTTCTGACTTACAAATATATTCAAATCCTGAGCACTCACTGCTTCCCTAAAGAATGAATTAGTCTTCACGTCTTGCACATAAATTTGCACTTTATGAACTTGTAACCCAAGACGTTTTCTTAGCCAGATACTGTAGCTTTTGGAGGAATTCTAAGATTGTGTAATTTATAATTTCACTCCCATACTGATTAAACAAAGAGAAATTTGAAATTATATATATATATATATATATATATATAATTTCAAATTATATATATATATATATATATACATATATATATATATATATAACAGAAAACTGAAGAAAACAAACGTGTGTTAATTTGTATCACAGACTGTGACAAGTATGTCAGTGATTGTACTGAGGTGCATAGTTGCAGGATTCCCACATGAGTCATAATATCATACTGAAGCGCTCGTATTATCTGTGCTTCATTCCCGGGAAGGTTTGTGTTTTGTTTGTACAAAGGGAATGAGGTGAATGGCACTTTCCGTTTTGGTTTTGTCAAGGGTTGTGTTCTTCGTAAAGTAATTAAGAGATGTAGTACGTTTTTGAGTTGGCTGACTGGTGCACCTTCTGTAAGGCTCAAAAGGTAAAGTGCACTTTTGTCAATTTATATTGTTTCATTTCTATTACTATAGGCAAGTCACTTTATTGAATTGTTTGCATTAAATCTAAGTTAGGCTGAAAGTACAGCCCTTTCTAATCTCAATTTCCTTGTTGTTTTTATCATATATCTACCTGACTTTACAAGGGGCCAGCCTTCAGCTGCCCTGGGAACCCACCCCCCACCCAGAGGGATGCTGCACAACAAAGGGAATAACTGTCTGCAGGAAATTCCCCCACCTTTTCAGCTGATGAAGCTAACCTGAGTTATCTAACAGAAACACCCACAGTGTACAATCTCCTGAAGAACTAAAAAGAAAAATCTGGCACAAAAATAATTCCTAGGCAGGAGATAGCATTTTAATTTCATTTTCTACACACAAACACCAGTGTAATGATTTAATCAAGGCCAGAGACCATGTAGTCATCTCGTTTTTTGCTTGTAAACCCCTGTATGTAGCTGTAGTAATGTAAATCTTCTACTACTCATATTATTTTGACATAAACCACACCACTTAAACATTTACAAGATCGACACACAAATCAGATAAGAGTTGGTTATACGCATACTGGCATAGTACGAGTTAATATCACAACGATTACTCCAAAGACCTTCAACTGATACTTGCTGTGCTGTATGAGTATTTATTGTTAAGGAGTTTGGAATGTCTCCACATCTCTAATCGCTTTGAAATTGAACTGCCTGGCATCGCAGCTCGTTGAGCATCTGATCTCTATAGTCACTACATGTGAAATCAGAATATGCTTTATTAGACCAACCACTTGATTTCGCCAGTACTCTACGTGCAAGAAAATTGACCTAGATATGTTTACCAATTTATCATAGAAACTTAAAGTCATCCATGCATATATCTGCAATACTTGGGAATATGTTGGGTATACGTTATTGTACCTATTGCAAAGAACACTTTATTAAATTAGATCAACATACTTCATTAAATTATGCTATACATTTTTGGACAGGTATCTATTTGCATAAAACACGTTTCACTTTACACTGAAAATGAATTTCATTGTTTAGCCTATATGATAGACATCCATATTTTATACATAATCATGGAAAATAAACAATTTTTCATATTTTTCATATTTACAGGAACATTTCCACCACTATATATGAAATATACACTATAGGTATAGGCCTATTAATGCAATGTTGAAGTTGGCTTAAGTTACCATTGCTACTGTAGAACCCGGGGAATTTTTACCATCAGACTTCACTATCACTGTATAATTACAGCAATAAGACAATGGATTATTGAAGGGTAAAACTGCCACAAGACTGAGAATCATAAAATCAAATAGTTTGCATTTTTATGCCCCTATCCACCCCCCCTTCTGCTGCAAAGAAATTTGAAAATTTAGTAACTTTAAATATTCATTAAATAGTGCTACTCTGAACTTTGTTTCTGAGAATTTATCAATGAGAATCATGTACCTTCCTTGATCTCACAGAAAAATTAAAAAATTAACTGAATTTTTCTGCGCTTTACTTGAAATCTATTTTTTTTTATCTTTCCATCAGAAATTGTTTCATGGGGGGAGGGGGAGCATTTTGTTCTTTTACCCTTTTTTCTTCCACTCTTATAACATGGACCAGACATCAATCAGCTATGCCTCTGTCAGGTCTCCCCCACTATAGATTTGTAATTCTTGTTCTTTTAATTAATTTCCTGACATCTTGTACATTTTCTGCTTGTGTTTAACTTTTGGTAGTAGCCATTCCTATTTTGCAGACTAATAAACTTCATAGATTCATGAAAACGAATGTTAAGGCTTTGTTTCATATGCTTTTCTCATTTCTCATTTTTGGTATGTTGAAATTTTCTGTCTAATTACCAGTCCTCCATCTCCATTGTACAACTACAGTAAAGAAGATACTGTATGTGTTAGTCTATCATAAAGCAGGTACACTACTAAACAGGAAGCTGAAACTCTTGACAATACAGCAAAAATCGGCCTGATAAAAAGAAGTGACAATGGATGATTATTAAGGAATCACAGGAACAGCCAATCCATAATTTAATGTACATTGTTTTGTGATTAGAAATAAAGAACTTTGTACTTTGCACAATGGAACGCCATGCCTTTTATGTGTTAAAGCTCAATGAGGTTCTAGTATGCTTCCTCCCACTGCTATTAATCTGATGTTATTGTAAAATTGCAACATTTGTAACATATTGAACATGTACAGTAGCCGAGAAACAAATAAATGAGAAGAAATTTACTTCAAAATTTCGAAGTATGAAATATTGCTTGAGGCGACTAGGCATATATAAAGTGAAGCCTATTCTATTGACCGTTCCACATATATATTTAAAGGTCACATGTAGTCACTCCAATCTGAATTATTTTACCCTTGCATCACAATTAATGGTGGCTCTTTTGAATCATGTGACAATACTTCTGTACTTAATTTTTTAATTCATATAAATATTTGTAACAGGAAATAACAGAAGATTAAAGAGATCTTTAAAAATAAGATTGGGGAGAGTACAATAGCTAAACACAATACCATGCAAAAATGTAGGTATCTTGGTAGAAATTTCACAAGGGGGCAGAGGAAATATTTGCCATGTCTGAAATATTCCTTTATTGACAATAATTATGAAAATTAAGAATCTGTCCTGAGAAATGACGTTTTTTGCCTGAGGTCACCAAACATTTTGCAGGCTGGTGGAAGGCCTCCATAAACCTATGAGGCCTAAATATAAAATGCACAAATATATAATTTTCAGACACATATAATATATTCCACCTAACTTCTCACTTATTATTGATTTTTCATAGCTATATACCTGCATGCATGTCTGTATAGTTCTTGTGATAAGTGTGTAACAGTCTGATCATACTGTATGCTTACTGAGTTACCTTCAACAAAACTACATGAGACAATATATTTACTTAACAAAATTAGCTCTTATTATGCCCTTCAAACTCTTGAATATCTAACTGATCCCAAAATCATACATGAAAACTAAAGTTTAAATGAATCCATGCATGAATGGCAGCGCACATAAAACTTCAAAAAGCTTGTTTGAAGATCTCTTCACCATTTCTTTCAATTCTTTCCCTAAAGTTAGGGCTACATTTTGAGTGTGAATGAGCAAAGTGTGATATTCACTTTACCCACCAAACCTTGTGTAAGCAGCTAATTTCTGCTAAAATTGCTTGAAGCATGAACTTCATACAACTAACTCCTGGGTAAATTTGCCCATAAAAGGTCAGTCACTGTAAGAGCATAATCAAGTGACCCATAAATTTTGCATGTGTGCATACTATATAGTATGGGCACTGTATAATGTTCTTGTGGTGTAAGTACTCAACAATATTATCACCAACATACAAACAGAGAAGTGCAAACCATTATGAAGTCAAACAGACACTGAATGTACAAAGCATGACTGAGGTGACAAAGTCATGATCGGAATGATGGATATTTCTTAAATTTCAGCCTGTTGATGAAACCATTTGGTTTACTTTGATGTGCACAGTTCTTTTCTAACAAGTTTATTTTGGAAATTTTTTAATTTTGAAAGCAAAACATGGAAAAGAAATCTCACAGGAAGGGAATGGAAAATATGGGTTACTTTAAACTTAAAATAAAACGGTTCATTTTTTCAACATTCCACAGGATCAGGGTGCTGTATACAGTGCATATAATGAATATTGGGCCAGTGACTGCCCTGATACAAAACACAACATACATGAATAGAGTAGCAGCAACTTCCTAGTAGGATGTAGATCCTTTATTGGACTCTAGAACAGTTTGCTCTTGCTTGTGGATCAATGCCCATGTGATAGTTACAGATTAATATTGATATATATCTGTATTGTAAATAAAGAGGCAGAGATTTGTGTGAAAAATAAGGGGTGGGGTGTGGGAGAGATGAATGACCCTTCACATAAACTTACTCTCCTCCCCCTCCCCTTTTTTTCTGTAGGACTACTGTTTTGTATTACAGATCAAACTTAAGATCGATCTTATTTCTTTATGAAACAGGGCCCAGGACCAATAGTTCACCAAATTGTGCTGAAAAATTAAGTTAAACAATTGAGGCATCATTACCACCATTATAGGAACTGGCCCCAGATGTCCAGGGGCCATTACCACAATGATAGATACCTGTACTGTAATGAGTTTGAAAGACGGTTAAGATCGTTGCCCACTAGGTGGCCAACATTTTGGGAGTACTTGCAATTCCTTGCAAGTACCTTGGACCTTAAGAAAGCCCCCTAGCGGGATAGTGTTTTCGCTTAACTGCAGGTCACAAGTACTTGCAAGAGTTCATTGCTCCCGAGCCATGACCACAAGGGCTAACAACTGCAAGATTTGAAACATATTTTAAAAATCTTGTCACCTCTGCATGTGGTCGCAAGGTGTGAGAGCAATTAGATCACAAATGGTCCCAAGTGCAATCAATCACAGGAGCAAGCAAGGAAAGTTGGTTGCAAGCGATCACAAGGAATCACAGGTGATTGTAATCCATTGATGGCTTAGTGAGCAACTGGCTTTATAGCCATACAAAAGTGATGAAGTAATTGCTGGCAACTATACAGTAAGATGAAAAACTTGCATGCTAGGGACATTAAACAAATTAAATTAAATTAAATTTGAGACAATAAAAGAGGAGAGAATTTATATCCCATATATATATATAACATGTTTCACAATAAATGACCCAATTTGTTCCCACAATGGAGAAAAAATTTCCAGTGATGCTTAAAGCTCCCGTGGTTTGCCAGTGATGCATCAGGCTCCAGTTTTCAATACAAAAATAAAAAGGAGATACTGTAACTTCTTGTGCATTTCCTTTGTTCAAATGAAATTTAACTAGGTTAGTGTTAGGTCCCCATTACAGTTCTGTCAGTAACATTACTGTAGCAACATTGACACATGGTGTCAAACATTAGGCATGCCCAAGTATGCATAGGAAATAAATTTGTGTTTTCATTTGCCTTACAAGTTTAGCAGCAGCAATATTTCTTAGAAGTAAGATATAAATATGGTGTGTTTAATAATGGTTTGGATAAAATTTTTTGAAAAAGTGTGTGCTAATGTTACCATGTTGCAGACGTTATGTATTCTTGACAGCAAACCGTACATACCTAGTCAGGTGAGGTGACAGATTATGGATATTTGCCACCCTCACTATTATGTTAGTTTCAGACAGGTACAGGCCTTGAATTTTGAGGTGTGCGAGTGTGATCGCACACCATTACTCGCCTCAAATCACTGTGAAAAGTGTGATTTTGTTGGTTTAAGACTTACTATATAGTACAATGGTATGTTTTGTGTAAAATACTTTATAGCAATGCTTTTAAGTTCTAGTTCACATTCCTGGTTTAATTACCATATAATTTTGTATTTTATATTTCAATTTTTACTGGTATTTGAGTGTTTTACCTTCATTGAATAGCTCTGTTTCTTGATATCTGGCAGCCATGGTAATTTCCAGTGAAGGATACAGTGGTAAATACAGTGGTATTATATCCTGTGGAATCGCCTTGAAGGGGATCGACATGGGGGAATTTTCCTCCTCCCCTGTCCATGCTAATTGACCACCTCCCTCTCCCACTTGCCTCCTTGTTGACCTAAGTTCCTGTAAAAAGTTACACATTTAACAGGAATAATCTGCAATCGTACCATTTTGCCCAAAGTTTTGCTTGCCCCTGCTTTCCCCTCCCCCATAATTTTGAAACCCTAGTTAACACATGAGACACTGCATAATTATGTTTATTAAAAAAAATTCCGAAAGGTGAATGGGATTCATCTTATAACTGAACAGCTTTGAATGACTGTACTTGCCATATTAAGTTGTGCTTCTTTTTTCATAATAAGAGAAAAACCCTTGGAGAAACAATTTTGAAGCATGTGTGTTTAGACTGATGCAGTAGACATATATATCACTGTGATGGAATGCGTCTGTAAACGTTTCCCTCATCAGCTCTCTTAAAGCGTAACAACAGATTATCGCATCAAGGAACAGTGAAATTGTCCACCAATACCTCCCTTGCTCCCAAGGGAGCCCTTATCCTTCTCATGATGTATTTCTAATAACGGAGTCTCACGATCACGTCCATTTCATCAACTAGACAGTGCTCCTTCCTATTCTGTCGTGGACTGTTTTTCAATTTCTGATTTACTCTTCCACCTGACCAAGCACTTCAATTTTTCTCTCGATGGAAGATGAAGGTCGAACAGAGTGTACAACTACCATTGGATAGTTTACTCATGGGTGAAGGCATGGCCTTTTCTCAAAATAAAAAGAGAAACGGCTGCCAATACAGTCCTTTCATGTGGTTTACTACATGTTCTATTAAAACTTGTTTTCAATACTTGTCATTGATTTTGTTCGGGCCAAAAAATTATGGTTATATGAACCTAATTCAATATTTCTATATGGATACAAGTTGAAATTAAACTTAAACAGCATATTCCACCAAGCTTTTTCTATGTACAGCCAAAATACACAACACAGCACCTGGTCAGCCTTTCAGAGTATGAAGGAGTTTATTAACGACAAAGCATTGGCAATGAAAGGTACAAAGGTTGATAATTATGGCACAATGCTGATGCTAGCTCTGCAGCACGTACTGTGGAGTATACAATGTACAGTATAATAAACTGTATAAATAGCCACTAGATAAAAATTTGTTAGGAAATGTTTATTCTAGTGATTGAAAAATTTGGAGTTACAATATACAGAATGGGATGCATGAATTCTAGATATTATTACACCAATATAGCACCTGTTGCTAAGAAACAACTGAGAACTACGTATACATACACGTACATGATATAAGAAACATCCATGGTTTTTTTTTTTCACTTCTGTGAAGATAGTATATATATACGGGTGATTCCATACAGGAGTCAGTAGATTTGGTGTCCCACTCTACATTGTGATATATTTCACCTTCAAATTGGCAGTGCATAAAAGCATGTAAGTAGAGGGAGATGGTGGTCTCAGTCACAAGCTTTAGTGGTGCCTAATATATTCTAAAATGTACTAAACATATCAATAACTCGTTAATATGATATTATGTGCCAAAAACTGATTTTTTTTTCCCCAGTGTAAATGGGACATCAATGACGTGACATTTACAAATTTAGTAAAACGTTTTTCTTTATTACAATGAGCTGTATAAAACCTCTAAATCTTGAATAGGTTTTAAGATGTATCTTTAGGAAGCATTTGAGTAGTACTTTGGAATATACCGTATGCATCTCTACTTATTCTGTTTGTGCAAAATTGAATAGCACTGTGAAGAGAGTATAGATTCCCCGTGTAAAACAACGTGTAAATTTTTGGTGTCCCACTGCAAATTTAAATTCGTCATTTTACTATAATTGTACTTGAAATATTTAAAAGTATCTTCATGTACCAAGTACTACTATATAGTCACTTTTTAAAAATGCAAAGTTTTCACACTTAACAAAGCTGTGCATAAGAAAGTTTCACTTAATAGTAAACAGGACACCGCGGGACACCAAACAGTTTCCCGCTTTTAAGGGGTACATTTTCCACAAGCTCAACCCAACCTTTTCATTCTATGCATTTCCATTCCACAGAAGATCAAAAAGCATTCCATATACAATGTTACACATCCATTTTATGAGAACTTAAATGTTTTCAGTATTACACAGAAAATCTGTTTTTTGTGTCCTGTTTACACAGGGAAAAACGAGGGTATTTTGAGCAGTAACTATTGTTAGGAATAATTGTTTTCAAACTTTTGATATGATTTACACTTGTCTTGTACCCAAATATAATATGAAAAGGTAAAATTTCTAGTTAGCGATGTAATTATGGAACTGGAAATTTTACCCAAATGTCACAAGTTGACTCTCCTATTTATGGAATCACCCATATATATATATGTATATATATATATATATATATATATATGCATATATATATATATGAGTCAGTCAACACTGTATTAAATAGTCGCTCAAAGACCTTAGGCCATTTTCCTCAAACATAGGCACTTGCCTTATACTGAAAGAGGATGTTAGAAATATTAGAAATATGTATATGTATGTATATATGTATGTAAATGAAGATGACAATATGAGAGCACAAATACGGTAACAAAACAGCGTATATCTCGGACACCCCTATGTCCTTCGGCGCGAAATGTAAAGTGAAGGTTAATTTACAACAACAGACACAGCAATAAGGTTAAACCCCTTGGCGAGGGTAGTAAATCACGGAGGGGAAGATACCCAGGTCTATGTGTGGACAGTTTTATTACCCACTTGCTGTCAGATTTGAGTCTTTGAGTGACAGATAGGTATTTAGAACCGAGCAGAATACATCTTAAATTAGATAAAGAGTGGTTTGGTTCCAGGGAGGGACTGGGGAGGTAATTCCTACTGGAAAATTTGACCCATAGAGCCCCAACGCACGTGATTAAAACCAAAATCGCAATTAGTATATCATACCATTTTACGCTAAATTTTTTGTACATGGCAATAAGGGTTCTAAATGCAGGCCCGTAGCCAGAAATTCTGATACAGGGGGAACCGGCACCGCATAGGGGGTACGTAATTATGTTTTGTAGTCGGTATTGCCACTATATGATAAATATTCAATGAATAGTATATCTCGAGCCTACCACAGATAGCTTAGAGATACCGGTTTCACATGTGCACATTCGCGCGAAATTTACGCTCTTCTGGTGGGAATTTTCCCTCCTCTTGCAATACAGAGTCGTAGGAGGTCTTCATAAGTGAAGGGAACAAGGCTATGATCACGTCGATGCTTCTTCAGCTCCGGAAGCGTAGGGGAAGAGTTGAATACTTTGCGAACGGGGAGGGACCAGGGGCTGCCATACATGCTTGGTGTAGTATTAAAATTTCGGTAGGATCTATAAGGAGTTTTCCCCAATTTCAAAGAAATTAACAAAACGGGGACACTAGCATGAATCTTTGTGCAGGATTTTGAATGAAAATCAGAGCACACCAAACTTTTCACAGTTCACAATTCAGATGGTAACTATCGTATTTTTTAATTGAATGATTTTATGCATGAAGAGTACATCTTTGAAAAGAATTTGTGGTACTAGTTAATTTAGCTTCATACCATATAGTCATCACGTTACGAATATTAAGCTTGCTACATAAAATCCCTTGATGCCCGGCATCCAACTTTTATCTTTCACCTAGCTTTGGCTATATAGTTCACTGGATTTTTGTGCTAATAATATTTATTGGTGATACAACTTTGATTGTGAGAACTACACGAGAAATTTTGCACAGGGCCTTTTTTAACATACATACTGGGTGGGCCATGACCCCCAGTCCCATTCACAGCCCCCACTCAGCTCATGTGACCCCACACCCCCCCGTATGGTCCCTTTTTTAGGGAAATTTTGTTTTTAAACGTGTAAACATTGCCCAATTTTATGCTGACAAGATAGGGGAAAGTACTAAACTACAGGTACTTCACTCAGTGAAGAAAATAAGGATATATAAATTTACATGTAAGCCATGTGGAGTGCAATTTCTGGCAATCTGGACAGCACTAGCGTACACGGGGAGGCCATTGGGCTATGCCCTCTTCACTGATGTCAATTTTTTAGTTCCTAAAAATACGTAAACTTTTTAATATAAGTTTTACTTCAAAAGTACCATACGTGGCACCAGTTTGCATGTAAGAACACCTAATTTTTCAAAAGTTTTTTTTAGTTCCTAAAAATATGTCAATTTTTTAACACATGTTTAAGTTCAAAAGGTAGCAAACATGGCACCAGATTGAATGGAAGGACACCGAATTTTTCAAAAATTGGAAGGGACGCCCCTCCTCCAGACCAGCGATCCCACAACATACTGCATGGCCCGTGAGCACGCCACTACTGGACAGGCATTTTTCTGAAAAATTTCGTCGTAAAGTAAGCACCAATCAATGGTGGCCCTCCGCTTGGATGGTCTCTTTCGTCAAATGTCCCCCCACTAAAAAATTCTTAAAAAAGGCCTTGATTTTGCAGGAAAATTATTTACCATGGTAAAACCTGCATGCAGACTCAGCCAGAGGTGGCGAAAGAATATACCTAACGGGGTCCATCAACCCGAAGCTTGCCAGAAGCCACGGATTGCCGAAGAGATGTCGAGCACCAAATTTTGTGCCCCCCCCCCGAAGCGGGCGAAAAATATGGGGTTTTGTCAAATTGATGAAAAATTGATGAAATTTGGTTCTTGTAAAGAAAGTTAAAAATTTTGGGTTTCTATTGATGAATCTGCTCCTCCTCATTTCAGATAGTTCCAATTCTAAAGACTAAGTTACTCCTACAGTAGGCCCTTCCAAAACTGTTTTGACCCCATCCCTTGCACAGACATAAACCAAGTTTGTTGCTTAAGATCATATCCTGCTGGGCATTCAAGGCCATAATATGTTATCAGAACATTCTCTTTGCATTCTGTATACTGCATGTGAGCTACTCTACATCTTTTGACCTTGATGTATATCAAAGAGCATTCACCAATTGAGGATTTTTGCTTTCTTCCAACCAAAAATGTATATACTTGTGGTGATGGGTGTCATCGTGTCTTTAAGAGCAAGACACCGATAGGGTCAATGGATTCCCTCTTCCCTACCCTTAGGCTCAGCACCGAGACACTTTACATTTCTTAAAAAATATGTTTACCATGATGTTGCGTCTAAATTAATTAAGAATCATTTTGATGGTCAAAAACAGAAGACAGAACTTCTAATCGATTTTGTGTTTCTCAAGGATCAAGCCATCACGGAAGAACAATAACCCGTATTGAAGAATCTTTACCTTTATGTATCCAACATAGGCTACCTGAAACGAGTGTTGAAGCAAACGCAACTAAATAGACAGCTCGCTTAGCGTGCGAATTTTTTTTAGAACAAAAATGTTACAGGAAATAAAACACGTTAATTATTTAACGACTTTCTGGATCATTTTTGGTCAAAAATCGTCTGGAGTAATACCGGGGCCACCGTTTACACGTAGTAAAATTTTATGAAGAGTGAGAAAAAGCAGAATGTCTCTAATGGCTTTTCTCGTGCAGGATCAGCCAGCGTAAAAAGCTGGTCCATAGCTTTGTCCGTGTGCAGGTAATCATTATGATTTTATAGTTTGGTCATGAATTTTGTCCTAAAATAGCACTTGTTGTGGTGGATTTCACATTCCGTTCATCTTGGCTGTCCCACCCAAGACTGGGCCCCAAACTGTAGGTAACCAAGGTTATAAGTTAATCCAGTCCCCAAATCGCTGTAGACCAATGATATTAGACGAAAGGGGCCCCAAAGGGGGTGGGCCCTCTGGAAATTTCCCGGTTTCCCCGCTCGGCCAGTCCGCCCCTGTTTGGTTCAATATTGAAGTGTTTTCATACATGCAGATAGCTTACTGATTAATCCTGCACAGTTTCTTGTGGCCGTTAAACCTCAGCCTAAATTTGGTGTCGGTCTGACCAACATAGTTACCTTTGTCACATAAATTACAGCATAATAAATATACTACATTTGACGTGTCACAATCCGGGGGGGGGGGCAAATGTTGTAAGTAGTGCCAGGAGGAGTAAATATTTCGTCCGAGATAATGAACCGACACACTTGACACCTCGGCTTTCCACACTTTTTTGTTGCCTATACTCCCAGCAGTGAGAAGCTCGGAAGATGTTAAGAGAGATTTGAGTTTGGGGGTTGCCGTCTCGCAGTTAAAGGGTGATCTTCAAAAAGTTCGGAAATGATCATGTCTGTCCAAAAAATATAGAAATCTGAACGTATACATTTATATAGGCCTTCAGTTTTAGAGGAATAGTCAAAGACAAGTGGAATACGTGAATTTTCAACTTAAGGTTTGTAAGAAAGCAATTTATCCCGGCGGTAAACTGAAGTTCTTCTTATTCCGTCTTTGATAATGGGTAGAGGGAAGTCGTCATTAAGAAAAAATTGACAAGTTTACCAACGTGTTTATCGTATTCAGACTAAATAAAACAGAGAAACTTGATTTTGATGCAACGTAAAATTACGATAGATCGTTTCAAACGGATGTGATGGAAACTGTGAACATTCAGGTAACTATGGGTATCAATTGGTTTACAGTAAAGGGTAGCTGCTATTGAACCGGTATGTAACTTACAAACCTAAACTTGAAAATTAGTAAGGATAGGCAATTGGTCATACATTTCGTATCAAATGCTAATTGCATGAAATATGGAATCGGTTTCATCTCATAAAAGGAAAATATTCATAAAACTATTACCAATTGCAACCGAAAAAAGCCTTGTGGAAGGGAGGGGGTGGCACGACTTGATAATAAAGGCTACATGCAACAGCGTGTAGTAACCTAATTTGGAAATTTACAGTGAGATATGGTTCAGAAAACAAATCATAATAAAAAATAACAACTGGAGGAGCAGAGGAGTCGATAAAAACTATCACAAGGGAGATATGGAAGTGAAAGCAACTGCAAAATGTCGACGTTCCACAAATTTAAAACCGCAAAAAGAGTCGGAGTCGAGCGCCTTTTTTCTCTTTTATTGAAAGGAGAGCCCACTGGTCCACCCATTTAAAATCGTATTTACAATATTTACATTGGTGATAGAACAACTCAGAGAAGCACACAGGCTTACGACCTTACCATTACAGACGATGGATTTCGAACACGAGTATAAATATACCTAATTACCCACACATTAGCATAGTCGAGCGCCTTAACGTCTGCCCAACGACATCGCTGGGATTAGTAGCATTATAATTAATAGTCATAATCTCGTGTGAAGCTGTACGAGAAGAAGTGCCGGGTGGGAGGGGGACTGGAGCAAAGACCACTTTACACCCGTTTTCTTAAGTATAAGTAGCGTAATTTATATTGCCTGAAACACGTCCAGATGACGTAGTTTCAATATGCTTGAATGTCATGCATTTCTTGTTTATGTAAATGGCGTGTACACGCACCGTATTTTGACCTATACGTGACATCAATAGGGGTGGGCTTGGGCAGCCACGGGACGAACAGGAAACCGTGATCTTCTAGGTCGCAGAATTTTCCAATTTTTTCTGAAAACATGCATCCAGGATGGCAGGTACGATAAAATGCGTAATCCTGACGCTGGGGTACTACATAACGCCAGAATTTGCGCAACGTGGGTCCAAGTTTCCCTACGTGGGACTGCAGCCTAGAGCCCCGACAATGGCGACAGGTTGCCAAAAGGTTGTCGACAGCAAGAAATATGAAAATTTTTGGCCTGCTTTTTGGGTTTTGAGTCGTGAAATTGGAAAACTGGGAGGATTTTTTCATAGGATCTGCCCTCACTTAAATCAAATTAGCAAGTAAATCCGAGGCAACTGGCTGTTGGGTTCTGTTGTTTTGTTTCCAGACCACATTGGAAAATTTACCCGACGGTGGGGGATCCTTTCCCGACAAGGGACACGACCCCTACCCCATCTGGTGTCACGTACTACTGTCATAGTGTCCCAACGACGATCACCTTTCCTGACTCTCCCTGGGTCCCAAGAGCACAAATTCTCCCAACGTTTACTTACTTGTAACTTTAACATTAGCTGAGATATAGCTAATTATATGACGTGGCGGCCATCTTGGATAAAAGAAATTCCCCAAAGCGGACTTTTGCGGATTTTGGATATGTTGTTTTATGACATGTTCTGCTAATCTGGTGCGAAAATGAGCTTCCTACCATTTTTTCGGTCAAAATGCCCCACGCTCAGACTACATGCATGCTGATAACTTTCCAAAGGCCTTGAAACAGACCAAAATTAAGTAAATCAATGGAAGAGTTAATGATTACTGGTACACACCCTTTCTGAAGTTTTAATAAAGATTAGATTTCTTTTCAAAATCTTTACCGTCATGATATGGAAACTTAAATATCTACTAACGGCCAGCTTGTCGGTTGTTCTGTGATTGGTAGCTTTAACCAGACGAAACGTTTTGCATTCAAACGCGAATCAAGTGAGGGGTGAGTAGGGTGTTCAGGGCGTCCCGGGTGGACGATTCTTTACTTCACTCTTCCATAGGCCGCTACATTCGGCATTTATCAGAATTGAAGTTACCCCCTCCCCTCAATTAAAAGATCCTACCTAGGGGATGTACAAGGCTGTTTTAGCGAGCCCGAAATAATGCCTTTACTATTAACTGTAACACATAAAATTTGATCCGTTTCGTGGCCTCTGGTTCCTTGTAGAAGTTTTCAACGGGCACAAGCTTCACTGCCGTCGTACCAAAGCTTCCGAGCCGTCTGTCTATAGTGTTTTCAAAAGTGTGTAACATCATGACCATTGGAATTTTGAGCTTCGAGGGTGTCTATAGTAAGACAGGGTCTTATAGTGTGACACTTCACTGATCAAATACATTTTCCATAGCGGACTGGCGGAAGGATATAAGGCAAAACTTCGGCGAAAATACCTTCGATTTCCATCACTTTTGAGAAATGAGTATTTGAATTATTTTCTACAATATCCGCATCACAGGTTCATCTGATCCCTTCATCAACATGGTATAGACAGACTGCAACCTACAAAACTTTGATCCGTTTCGTGGACTCTGGATCTTTGTAGAATTTTTCAACGGGCACAATCTTCCCTGACATCATACCAAAACTTCGGTGTCGGCTGTCCATAGTGTTTTCAAATGTTTGTAACATCATGACCATTTGGATTTTGAGCTTCGAGAGCGACTATGATAAGACAGGGTCTTACCGTTTGGCACTTCACTGATCAAATGCATTTTTCTATAGCGGAACTTATATAAGGATATAAGGCAAAACTTTGGCGAAAATACCTTCGATTTCCACCACTTTTGCGCAATGAGTACTTGAATTCATTTGAATTTCATTTCATTTCATTTGTTTCTTCCACAAAAATACAAATACAAAAATGGTACAGTGAAAGTATGAGCAGGATACTAGAACAAACACAGTGGTGTTTAACAAAGCTAACAACCTTAAAGAAAAAAAAAAGGAAACTTAGTCACTTAGGCTACAAAAGGAAAAAAGGCAAAGAGAGAAAAGACAGAGAGAAGGAGAGACAGAAGATAAAAAGAAAGGATAACTAACAAACCATGTTACCGCAGAAAAAAAAATTAGTATTTATCAAGGAGTAAATTCTTCAATTGTTTCTTAAAGGAGTATCACAGGTTGAGCTGATCCCTTCAACAACAGGGTATACACTGCACCCTACAAAAATGTTAGGGACTAAATTTGTCAGTCAATATTCTGGCGCAGAGGAAATTTCTTCAATTAATGCATTGACTTACACACTAATTTTGGTCCTTTTCGTGACCTCTGGACCCTTGTAGATTTTCTCAACGGGCACAATTAGAACATCCCTCATACGTAAGCTCACGAGTGGGCCTTTCACAGTGATTTCACATTTGTCTACCATGACAGTTGACATTTTGAGCTACGAGTGCTCGTGATAATTCCTGCTTTTTTACTCCGTTCAAAATGCTATTGATGCATCGCAGAACGATATATTGCAAAAAGGTGCCTGAAGTACCTTCAATTTTCTTTATTTTTGTCTGATGAGTACTTCTACCGCATACACATCACAAATTGAGCACACGGTTTCAACAACATGATTTATACTGTCTCCCTTATTTTTTTTCCAAGGTGTTAAATTTACATTGACATCAAATAGAGTTTACTCCGATACACAGAGGCAACGGCCGAAACATTTTTGTTCAGAGAGGGATGGTAACTTTGCCTTGGAAAAGAGCATTTAAATCACATCAGTGACAACGTCAGCTTTTCTCGCGGTGGATGAAAAATAGACAGACTACCCGAAACCGAAATGACATCGGTCTCATGACAGATCAGGCCACGTAGGCTAACCGTCGGTCCGATATCACCAAGAACCGCCGAAAACCCGACTATGGTTTTCGGATGGTTTCGGGAAATGTTCATAATTTAGTGAATTATAATTTTTGGTTAGGTGAAAGAAAAGATTAAGTTTTCTTAGAGAAAAATGCGTTTTCAACAAACCTCCTGACCCCCCTTTTTTGGCTTCCTTACTGTCTTCTATTCGGACAAATGTTTTCGCAAAAATACGTGAGTGGAGTCAACAGAAACATTCTTGGACTATTACAAAAATTTTCCTTTCCTTCATTGTGCATTATAAAAGAGCATATTAAGGCTGCCAGTCTAGCAATGCCCTCCAAAAAATATTTCTGCGCCACCAGATGAAAATTGAAACTGCATAATTATTAATCTGGTGGAATCTACTCCATTATGCTTAACACAAATTTTACTTCAAATGGTAGCATATCAGATTGCATGTAAGGACACCCATTTTTCCAAAATTTTCAAAGGGGGAGGGTCCCCCTTCCCTTAGATCCCTCCCAAACTTCACGGGACCAAACTTTTGCATTCGGCAAAAGTTTCGAAATAATGTCGGATCTGGCCGGCTTCAGGTTGCTGGATCCCCGACGGGAGCTTGGTACAGTGACGTACACAGGCGGGGGGGGAGGGGGTTGGGCCATGGCCCCTTCACTGATGCTGATATATTTTTCTCGTTCCTAAAAATATGTTTTTAACACAAATTTTACTTCAAAATGTAGCATAAAGGCACTAGATTGCATGTAAGGGCATCTCATTTTTCAAAAATTTTCCAAGGGCAGGGGACCCCTCCCCTTAACCCCCACCCCCAGGCCGGTGATCACACAACACACTGCATGCCCCCCCCCCTCCAGAGAAATCCTGGGTACGCCACTGGACAAGAGTCAAGACGCCCCTCCCATAAAATGTTCAAGCTCCTCTCCACCGGAAATTAGGGAGAAATTGTATTTCCCTCTACCGCACCACAACACTCCCCCCCTCCCCCCTAAAAATGAAGCTGGCTACGGGCCCGGCCGGACGGTTGGAATCTTTGCCTCGTCACGGTGTCTAAACCTGATACGGCTCGGCCTTTTTAATTTTCGTCCCGCCGTAGCATACCGTAGCTTAGATGGAATAGAATAGCGCCATTGTTTGGCCTACGTGCAGGTCTTCTATCACATCAGGCCTTCAGGCTGTTGCAATTGTTTATATTACCGAGTGTAGGCTTATCAGCTACTGTTTCCACTTTACAGAAACGTACATCTATTAATCCATGAACAGAAATGACATAAGGGACAATACCTTGACATATCATTTGTGTTAGATTTGCAAGAAACCGCATTTATTAAAAGAATCCCTGGGTTGAATTCGGTAACTCCGACCCCCTACTAGCAGTATTAATGATCCGTCCATATAGTACAGTGGGAGAAAAGTGACTGGTGTATTTTGTATTTTAACCAGATAACTTGTTACCACTTTTTTGGGGGAAATTGACAACCATGCTGTGGAAACTTTTTTTTTTGAGGGGGGGGGGGAACTTACCTCCGTACCCCTATGGAGATCTGCAAATGCATAAACATAACATAACAAATTTAAGGGCAAAGGAGGGCAAAAGCCCCATAAAATGCCCTGTAACCCAAACCCTAAACAAA
>WURT03000001.1:536385-552592 GCA_009936505.3 Holothuria glaberrima | reverse complement strand
CAATACATTCGCTCAACATGTGTACTACTTTTTGTTCTGAGAAATTCTTTTATTCCTTTGTTCTGAAATCTTGTTTATATATATACCACAGTGATAGATCTTCCTCAACCGAGGTACCCAATCCCCTCTCTCACCCCAGTCGGAAGCGAGCTATTTGTGTGCGTACTTGTAACCTATCATAAATTTGTCATATAGATAAGCGGTAGTCTCGACAAGACTGAACTGACACCTTTTTGTTGTAACATCAACTTACAACAAATATGCACTTTTCGCAAGATTTTTATGTCAGTGGTTGGATAACATTGTAAAATTTATTGTAAGAAGCATAATAAATTATTATCGTAGATTTTCAGTAATTATAAACATGTCGACACCAATTCTTGGCTGCTGAATAGCAATGGCAACCATGACTGATAAATTTTACTTTGAGACATGGGCATTCATACCGTCACTGAGCAAGAAGGACAAAGACGCAGCTGTCTCAACTGTTTTAATGCCATCAGATCCCTTCTGTCCCTTTCCGTCGCTTTTCGCCGCCATCCGTAGCCTTCCGCCGCCTTCCTCCAAATGTAAGCATGGTTCATACTCCATAGTAAAGGAAGGGGAGTGGGTACCTAAAAGTATCAACTCTTTAGAGTTGAGTTCTCTCTCGAGTGTTAAATGGTCATACATATAGTTTTATGTTGTGTCTTCCTACAGTAATTCCCAGACCATCCAGGGTCTGTACATGCCTATTCTGTGGCTAAATGAGGTAAGACTCGACTACTTGTAAGAACTGTAAAACAAATTCACATCAATTGTTCTGATAACCAGACACTTGGAAACTAGAAAGAATTTTTATGTAGAAGGTATTTAGTTGAGACTAAAAAGGAGTGTAAGTTGTAGTGTCCGGTTTTTTGGGAGGCAAATGATGTACTTTCTCTTGGCTTTCTGGAATGATAGACCTTATACAGAAAACATTTTACTAGATACTGATGTAGATTGTGCATCCATCCTCGCCCATTCAACGTGAAAATGAAATCATAACTTTGAACAGAGTATGTGTTAGTGAAGGTGAAATGAAAATTACTGTTCTAAATGTCACCTTCCCTGTTTTTTAAAAAGCCCAAACACAAAATGTTGAATGTGTCACTTGTACCTTTATTTTATTCATGACAATGGGATAGTTTCATATTCTACTATGTCAGTGAAAACAATCAATTTAAACATTTGATAACTGAGTGTACGATTTTGCTGTAAAGATGGGACATAACAGTCACATGACACCATCTGTAATACATATCTTTATCTTTTTTTATACTAACCTTCTTATTCAAATTATTTGTATGACAACGTATAGATTTGACCTTATCGAAATTTTGAATAATAATTGCAACGGCAATAAACCACTATTTAAAATTTTCTCAGCTTGAGAACACTTTTCTCAAATTTTCCTTTTTTTTTTCTTTCTTTAGTCCACCGTTATAGATGACGAGAATGCAGACTTGTTCAAGCAAGATGTCATCATGCCACAACGTCTCCTCTATTCGTTTACTTACATCTTCTTTGGAATTGGTGGAGGTCTTTTCTTTGGGTCTATAATTGCACTCATCAGGTCAAAGCCAAAGGTAAGACTAAAGACAGTAGTTTTACCGATAGTGAGGAGAATGGACAAAATTCAGGGAAACTGGAGTACAACACAAAAGACCAGAAAATTGAGAAGACCAAAATTTTCATGTGAAAAAACTGAAAAAGCAAATATATAATAACTTCAGTCAGTTGTCATAATTTTTCAAATAATATCATGTCATTGTGATCCAAGACTCCATTAACCCACCACTGAAAATGTAAATATTGAACTCAATCTTCAAATTCCATTGTAAATTATAATAACTTAACAATTCATATTAATTTTAATAATTCAGGCCTTGAAGGGCAGTTGTTTTTTCGACACTAAGCGACCACAGATGTGAGAGAAGCCTATGTGGCTTATGATTTACACCCTCACGTCGGGTGGCTAACCCACTCAACAATTTAGGTCAAATTTGGTCTCTTTTGAATTTGAAAGGCCAGTTCAGATGGGAAAACCGTAGATTGCTCTTGGATGAAAAACCCACCTTACTTTGACCCGGCCAGCTTCATCGCTTCAAATGCCACCGCCTTTATCCAATCGGCCACAGCACCGGTTATTACGGTTAATGTTATTACAGTATAGGATCCTTACTTAACAAAATTGAAATGAAACTTCTCAAAACCGAAACCTCTGCAAATTGAGAAAACTGATTACAAAACGGAATTTGACATTTACAAAACGGTGAATTCCTTGTCTCTGTAAGAATCAGTTAACGGTAGAGTAAAACAGTGTTGTACCCAGTTCGTGAAAAGTTCGTGAGAAGGTAAGCTTTTATACATGAAAGGTGGCTTTGCTTCAATATAGTGCTATATGGGGCAAATTTGAGTCTTTATTTGTTTAAAACTCTCATTATGGAGTGAATTTTATTACTTTTTTTAGGGGGGTGCTAGTCAAAGGGGAGGGCTGACAATTCCTTTTCCTTTGAAAATGTTTTGTTTATTCACCGTGGCTTTAATACAAACGTCTGATATCCTAAGCAAAGCTTTGAGTTGGTTGTGCTGTTTACAAATTATCATTATTTTTCAAAATGTATTCATTTTTGGAAAAAAGTCTAAACAAAACGGACAATATGAAAAAATGGAGTGAAAACCGCCTCACCTTTTAGAAAGTTTTTGTGCCTATTTAGGGCGGCTAGGGCGGCAAGGCGTTGAATTGTAATATGTTTAGAACTTATCATTACGTTGTGATGGAAACTGTGGCACGCCGTACCCCTCTAGGACTGGTAGGGGAGTGGACCGCACCCTCCCCTTTAGATGGCCACTTGTTATGGGGAGAATAAAGACTTAATGACTGGAACTTATTCCAATGCGCAAATGCAGTTTCATCAATACGCAACGGAGATGCCAAACTGGTCACGCAATTTAAACCTTTAATTTCATGTTTTATCCACAGAAAAAGGATGTCGACGAAGATTTTTTGAACGACAGTATTAAACATTCAGGAAGACATGTTGTCGATGACGATCCACAAGGCTTGTATGAACCTGGGATGTAAACTGTAGTTGTTGAATTAAATAATTACCCCCCCCCCCATCTCTTTGTGAAATTTAACTTTTATTGGAAGCAATGCCGATTATGATACCACGGACACTAAACATACATAATATTCTCCCGACAGTTAACAGTAACCGTTCATTGTCATTTGTTTGGCCGTCTCTTTAACAGTCTTAAAAAAAACACAAATACGTAATATATGGCATAGGCCAATTTTAATACGATTGACTATGCATTACCGCACTACAGACTTTTTTCATACTTAGAAAATATTTGTTCGTAGTAATTCTAAGTGATAGATGAATAGGCTGCCCTAAAGTCTGAACAAGTGGAATACATACTTGGCCAGTTATTAATACAATGGAGTCAATAGTAATACTTTTTGCAAAGTTTGGGAAATGAAAGTCTGTAATAAAAATAAAGTAAAGTAATTATACTTTTGATTTTAATGTTGAACTTATCACTGTAAAAGGAAGTTTAGAAAACTTTTACGTCGGGTAGGGTAAACAATTTATTTCATTCTTCTTCAAAGCCCTACTTTTGTTAAAATTTTATTGCTTACGTAAAAGCAGAATAAACTGAAATGGCGTTCCACATTACAGAAGACATTGTAATGAGGTTTCATATCAAAGTTTGTATAAAAACACTTATCAGTTTTCATAATAACTAAAAGTTGTTGAAATTTGCGAGGTAGAACCCTGTAAAAGTGTGCGACTGGGGTTCCATCTCTAAATAATTGGATAATAGAATAATTGGATAATAGTGCGTTTGGAATGACTTCATAAATCCTGACGTGATAATTTGTATTCAGCTCACTCCCAGTGGCATCTTTGATAGTTTAGAGGTTTCTGATGCTCATACGATGGTAAAGTCATTTCTTCGCATGCGCGCTAAATGTGACCTGGTGTATCCTAGGGAGATGGAAGTGGGCATCTAATGCCACGGCTAACTGGTCCAGTATATTTAGAGCATTTAGAGGACATGAGGACCCTATTGTAGGCTCGGAACGAACGATAGGGTGCCGGGTTAAGGTAGGGGAGAACTTGATTTAAATGAAGATTTGTCGCAATGTAATTATATGTTAAGTGTTTTGCTTTTAAATTATTTGATAGTTCAGATCTTTACTAGCCTAATTCTTCTGTATTAAAAGAGGACAAATCAAATAAAAAACAAAATAACGAAAAACGAGAAAACAAACTTTGTCGTTGTACTTCATGGAGATTGCAGTCATATTATGTCACTTTGTAAATATTTCACACTTAAATATTCAAAATGAGAAATAAAGTAGTGAATAAAATGTGATATCACCTGTTCATGTTTCTCTTACGGCATGTTCCCCCGGCCTGTCTTTAGTAGAAACAATGAAACTTACCTGAGCAGAAACTGTAAGACTCTTACAGTCTTAGCAACATTACTAATACCAACTTTGACTAATCAGCACCGCCATCCAGCACTCGACGTCACCGCCATCGTTCAATCGTCATCGCATAGATCGTTTCAACTTAATGGAGCTAGACAACAATGTTAATGACACATTTAATGCGCATGACACAATTATGTGATAATGTCTTCTTTTACGGCAAATTTAGCTGTATGAAATATAGAGTTGGGAAAGTGCGTCATTTAAAATAATATAACCTTCAATAGTAGAAAGACGCCCAACGTGCATACATAAATAGAAGTGATATTTTAACTAGACGCCCTCTTCCTAGCTATTAGAGGCATAAACTCGTCATCCCAAGTATGACTTTTACTTGGGGGTAAGCAAAAGTCTCAATTCGTGACCACTCTTTGATTGACATCACAGTTACAGAATTCAGAAGATGTATAGCAGCTCATAATATACAGCATATGCAGAGTGTTTTGATTACATGTTAGGACCTTGTATGCTTACCAGTTTATGGCCTTAAGCTATAAACTATGTTTGAGTCTGCACAGGGAGAAGCTAAAGGAAGCAGGGAGGTCTGACACCACCTCTATGAAGAGAGTTACCGGTATGGGCGGGGCTAGAACTTACTTAGTTGGGAGAATTGAAACTGTTGGGAATGAGGAGATTTCCCCTTTAAATGCAATCGTTCTTTTCTACAAATTTTGCAATTGTTGCATATATCCTATTGTAACCACAACAATAAGCTGCATAGTAACCAAACATTCTTTTCAAATACCAACATAAGTGACACAAATGGCTTCAATTACAAAATAGTAATTTCTAAAGCCTTCACCTTCTGGTGGATGTAATCCGTGTCTTACCATCTCTTCCATTTAGCACTGTTAGTCCGACCAGGTTTAAAGTCACAGTCCGTCTCCCAGTGTATGAATCAGAATCCAATCCAGACATTTATTTCTTTGTACTCCCACTAACTGTGGGTCGGGAACCTTCCTAGATAGCAGAAAATAATACGTGGGCGGCAGGGAATTTTAAACATATCCAAAATATTCGTCGGAAATTCATCTCAGATGTGTCATGATTTGCTTGCAAAAGTTGCCTTATCTGTCACCCCAAAGATATTTTAAATCTCCGCTCTAAACAAGAAGTCTTATTTTGTTGTTATCTCACGTTGAAAGTTCAAGTGCTCAGATGACACTATGAACTGCCTTCTTCATGCCAATAGTATGTAAGTTTCCAGTAACAAACATGTAATGATGAAACCAACTCAAGCTGATATATTGACCATTTTGTTACTTAAAGTTATGATGACACGCCACCAAAAGAGCTGTTTTCAGTCAAATAATAAAATCCACCAATGGAAGATCAGTTGAAGTCATTTCAATATCTTTTACGGTCTCAAGATATACCTCCTGAAAGTTTGCTGGTTTCTGAAGTAACTCATTGCCTATGCAAAAGCAATGAACTGGAGTGTTGCAGAGTGTTTAGATTTCTTTTGTTAACCCTATATAAATTATCTCTTAATTACTGATCAGATAGTGTACAGATTGGTGAGTGATATCAATATTTTCCAAGGAAACAATTTTAACTTCCATGATGAATCCCTCATAGGATACCAATACTACATGTGTCCTTGAAATGAAGGTTGCAAAAACAGAGGCTAACATTAACCATATTTGGTATGCCCCTCTTTCGACATCACAAATTTGCATTTATATTTCATGTTTATTCATGGACAAAAGTGAAATAGAAATTTTTCTGTAAATTGGTCAATATTTGATGGATTTTGATGGAAATTGCCGCTATTTTTTGGTTTTTTAATGCTTGTTTACATCAAATATCTACCGATGTAATTTGCATGTCACCAGACCTTTAAGTAACGCATTATGTTTAAAAGGTGTTTGGATGAGCTTGCTTAGAACTTCCCAGGGTGAAATGGAGAATCGTGCTTGGCTCTGAGATGGCTGGATAAATTTCCGGACACTTGAACCCCCCTCCTCCTTCCAGGCAAAAAAGAAACAGAATCGGTACTTTTTCATGGAAAAATTCCAACAGTGCTTTTAAATTGGTGGCATTTTTCTTAATATATCTAAACTATTCGATACGGTTAACCACAACGAGGAAAGCTTGCCGACCACTTTATTGGTTTTACAACTACCTGACAGGTAGAAGTCAAATTGTTAACATTAATAAGCAGTCAACTCTCCCAGTAATGTTACCTGCGGAGTTCCACAGGGATCAATCTTAGGGTCTCCTCCTATTCCTTATATATAGTGACGACCTCTCTAACATTTCTTCTAAGCTTCGTTTTCCTTTGTTTGCAGATGATACCAGCACTCTGTGTAAAAACAGAAACATCCATGCAAATTCAAGTGTAATTAATGATGAATTGAATTCTATTTCAAACTGGTTTAGGGTTAACAAATTCTTTAAATAGCCTATCAATAAAATGGTCTTACGTCCCTATCAGCTTAAGATAAATCATGTTGAAATTTACATTAACAAAACCAAAGTGTCTTTAATGATGCAATTATACTTTCAGGTATTTATCTTGATTCGTATCTCTCTTTTTAAACCATAGTAACAATGTTTATTTAAAACTTTTTAATTGCAGTGGTTTGTCGGGTCAGCAGTTATGTACCATGTTATATTATGGAAGTCTTATATGATTCTTTCCGTTAATCTTCACAAATTTGGTACTGTAATATTGCCTGAGGGAATACGAATCCGACCTATCTTAATCGTGTCTATCTCCTTCAGAATAAAAAAAAACAATAAGGCTTATTACAATTTCCAATTAACTTGCTACTACTGAAAGGCTTTTCTTTGATCTAAAAACTTTAAATGTTTCTTATGTTTATAGGTATCAAGCTACTATCTTCATGGACACTTATGTTAAAGGCATCTTGCCCATAACTTTTGACAAGTACTTTAACTAAAACCAACAACACTATTAAGAATTTCTAAACTCCATGGAAATATTTTGTAAAAATTTAAAGGAACGTTTGTACAGAGCTACAGTGTTTTATCTAGTATACATATACTCTCTACCGTATATGCATGTTATTGGTTTTATTGTGTTGTTCATCTAGCTTTACTGTAATTTCTGTTTATTTTTGTTGAAGGATGAAGGGAGGGGCGTTCACAAAGCAAAGCAACCTGTTTCTCCCGCCCTCCTCCATTCAATAGTTATCACGCCTGTGGCTGCATTGCTTTTGTATCTGGAATGAAAAATAAACTGAACTAAAATCAGGGCATTGCTTAGCCAGAATCAGGTAAGGGCAAACTCTAATCTATGTTAAAATTGTATCCTTGTTCTTAATTAACCTACTTTAGTTTGTCCACGTCAAGGTTATCCCTTGATTTGAGCCTTTTAACAAATATTCGTAGTAGTCCGTAGGAGTATATACCATTAAGGAAAATTCCCGTAGTAAACTACCGATAGTCACCGCATACACACTACACTTCCATCGGTCTAAGCGAGTAGGTACGAAGATTTGTTGCTCGTCCAAATTTACTGCAAACTAACGAGCAATAATTTTATGTACCGGTATACTTGAAAATTCTCAGATTTTATATCTGACTTCCGACCATTATGTATTACTTACATAAATGTTATATCATTGACCTATATACCTTCATTGAAACAGAATGAACGTCTATCAAGACCTTTGAAACAAGCTCAAATTAGATCATCTAATATTTACACATGTACATGAATTTTTCTTAGGTTTATCATGCTGGTTTTCTTGCTATTAAGTTCTTTCTTCTGTATGTAAGTGTGGTTTTATTTGTCTCTTTACGTTGTTACAGTTTTTCACCTTTTCCAAGCACGGAGCAATTCCTATAACCTACCTGTTTCAAGCTTGCTTACTATTGTAACTTCATGTACAGTCTCTTATTGTCACTGTCTATTTGTTGTCTATAAAAGGTGAAACATGAAAATAATTTCAATGAAACTCAAGAGGCCTTCTGTCAGTTAAAGTTCACTCCGTTAGTTCTGTATTATTTGAAGGCATCCAAGCACCCATTGGACTTTGAATCCCAAATATCTCTGCAGAGCTGATAATTTTTCACCGTTGGTCATAAGTTGTATACCGACACGATGAGACGATATGCAATTTTAAGTCTTATCTTCCAAACTGCCCATTGTATAAAAACCAGGCTACCACAGTTATCCTTTATTGCAACCGGTTGATATATAGTTTCCTCGATGCATACGAAGGATTAAACAAGATTGCACTTTAAACTCGAATGTTATTTGAATTAACATTAGGAACGTCTTTAATCCTCCTCATTAAGAGTTCTAACAAGAAAACTCTTTCAATACCCTGACTATATTTCCTGCTTTTGTGAGTTGTGTAACAAGGGGTCAAGAAAATTCACCAAAATAGTTGAAATTAAAGTCAGAATTTCAATATTCTTAAAACATTGGAATTTGAATTTATAGAGATACTTCATTATTTCTCTCAGAAAACTTTAAGAAGGAAGGATAAATACCATGGCAAGTAGAGGATGTCTTATTTCCCTCGCAATTTTAGGAGCTTTGCTGATAATTCTTGGAGGAATTCTGATACCAATCGGTAACAAAGCTATCTACGATGGAGTTAAAACGGTAGGGCAATATATTGTATTTGTTATTGCTAGTGGTGGTGCTACGTTTTTCACCAAGTGGGCCATGCTTCCTGACAAATGCAGCAAACTGAAGCCCCTACAATGACGACAGGGTCGCCTGGAGGACGTTGAAGCAAAAAAGTTTGGCATCCTCCTCCATACAAGCAGAAATTATTTATTTATTCGAGAATAGTGAAAATTTGTGGGTTTTAGATATAGAAAATTTGAATATTGCTGGAAAAATTGGAAAATTTCATTCTATTGTCTAGTGGCAGCCCCCTGATGACCCTTATAATTGAGAGTTTTACTTTTGCTCTTTTGGTCTAATGGTGTTCTTCAATAGGTAAATTAAAAGACAGTACAGTGCCTTCTTTTATTGTTCATTGCCATAGGTGTACGAGGCGGGGGCAGGGGGCAGACTGCCCCCAAAAATTTTCTGAAGTCGAAAATTCGGGCAAAAAATTGACCAAAATTCGGGCACAGAATAGTCGAAATTTCGGCAGAGATGAAGAAAAAGTGAAAAGATTGCCCAAATTTCTACTGAGTTCCCGAATTTTTGATCAAAAAGTGAAAAATTTTCGCACGCTTCGCGCGCGTGTTGTCGTTTGCCAGTATCACCTCTGCCAGACTTTCGAAAAGGCTCTGACATGCACAGTCCTAATCACTTCTATATCCAAATTTTATAAGATATGAGTAAACTTGCTAATGGTATATGTAGTCTAACAATTTACTGTTCACTTTCTTTGCGCAGTGTGGTTCTGATTCCCCCCAAGAACTGAGTAAAAAATTTCCTTAAACAAGCAAGATGAAAAGATTTCCTAAAAAAGTAGAAATTCTTGGAAATATATCCAACTCAAATTTAGTAATAAATGTAGCACCATTTTGCATCTATGCCACCTTACGTGAGCAAAATTTTCCAAATGGGAACCCCCTCCCCTCAGACCTCTCCCCCAGGACGGCGATTCGCATATGATGAAAATCCCCCCCCCATCTTTGGAGATGGATCCACGCCCTTGACTTTTTTGAGACTCGGGCAAAAATTTTCTGCCACCCCCGCTATTGGAAGAGTCCCGTACGCCTATGTTCATAGAACCTTTTCCAAATAGTAGTTAAAAAGGATTGTGGGATAGACTTTTGGTGTGCGTCGTTTTTGACCATAGTAAAATGCCATGGACAAGAACGACGCATACCAAAACTCTATCCCATAATCCTTTGTAATTGCTATGTGGAAAAGGGTCTATTGCTATGTCTACCGGCATTGCCGATACCTTCGAAGGTGAGACTCGTCCCTTTTATTCCACTGCATTGCAAATATGTGTTGGACATTCAGCGCTCATGCAATCGTGTAACTTAAGGAGGAAATTCTCAAGAGGTACGTATATTTGTTAAACTTCTTTACAGACAAACGGACTTCTAAAGTACTTTCTATGGAGAATGTTTACGCACCAAGTACATATAGAAAAGTAAACTTAATGCATATACTGGAATACCACTAAAACTTATTGAAGATGTGATATACACAAGTAACCATTTCCACGCGATTACATTTTTGAACTTATTGTCGGACCATAATCTGCTTAAAGGGAGAATGCAGCCACCCCAATAAAGAATTGTATAGTAGACTATCCTATTTCCTGAAGGACTCTTGAGAATCATGCGACAGTATTTTTCTCACTCAATTTTTAAAATTAACGAGGAGCAACTGCTTGGTTTACCTTGAATATGCAATATTTATGTCCTAAAATATCATGAAAGATACCCTTGGAAGAGAAATAAGAAGAAATTTGTGACATTTAGCTATTGTTTCAAAAAAAAGTTTGGGGCGACTTCTTATGACCTTTAATCAAGAATCACCTGTTTCCAACTAGGATGAGATTTAACCCCACTTAAAAGTTGAAGAAGTGAGTCTTCTTTTTCTTTCAATATTCCCTTGTGACCGGAAAAGTGAACAAAGTTGTTATTCAAATGAGGTGAAAGGATTTATTGTAATGCAAGTCTTGTTTTTTCTTTCCTTTGATTTGGTTAGTCGTTCAGCCAACGTTTTATGCCCATAGCGAAGGTTAAGTATAAGCTACCTAGCAAAAACACCGCAGAGAGTTGCCTAAGGAACGTCTCATTTCTAAACACTTATGTTCCTTCCGGGAACGTCCACATTCCAGTTTATTCGCCACTGCCAGTTAAATAGAGAGGATCTCTCTCCCGAATAAGATGGTTGGAAGTTGCAACTTTGGTACGGTTTGGTCACAGCCAAGTGACAATAAATTGTAGCAAAAAGCCCTTCAGTTTTGGACTTAATTGTTTCGACAATTCTCCGCGACACCGTGTTTTCCTTACTGTATTCCGCTTGCACCCTCCCCGCCTCCCAACTCCAATGGTGTATTTAACATTTTAATGCAAAGGAATACTACGTGTACTTTGAGATATTTTTATTATATCCGCACAGGGTGCAGTACTGACACCTGACTCTGCAGCATACGAGGCATGGCTGGAGCCTCCTGTGCCTGTGTACATGGCATACTGGGTTTGGAACTTGAAAAATCCTGATCAGTTCCTGGCCGGTCAGAAACCTGTTTTGGAACAGAAAGGGCCGTACACATACAGGTAAGATTTAAACATTATTCTTTGACATAGGAACAAAATGTGTGCAGTGAGAGAACTGAGAGGAGCTGTTGTTAGATGGGTCTATAAAGCCCGTCTTGTAGTGTGCGTACTACAATGTCATAAGAGTACGAGTACAATGGCAGTCTCTGTGTTGTTAGTACAAGTACATGTCCTTTTTCATGAGTACAAGTACAAAATTTTGCATTAGCCCCTATGCAGAGCTTTCAAAATCTGTGAGTATGAGTACAAATTAATTCTCACGAGTACAAGTACAGGTAATGGTGAGTACGAGTATGTACTTACTGCAAGTCTGATAAGGCTATGGTTCTTAACCATGAGAGGAACCTGCCCTTAGCTCATTTGAAAAAAATGAAGTACCCAAGGAGAAAAAACAAATAAATCCTACCACCCACAATGGCTTTTGTGTTCAGCTTCATAGAAGAATGCAATCACACTGCCTCTATTGTGCTGGTCACTGGACATTTCCTGAGCAGCTTCATGGGTGAATTCACACACATAATACTCTATAGAACTTGACTTGATCCAAGGTACCTGCCATGTGCCTGCTATGACGGGTACGAGATTTGAAAAGTAGCTAAGGAGCTTTTTCCAGCATGACCCTTTTTGTTCCTATATCCATTTCTGTCAGCCGGTCTAAGACTCTTAAAATGCATTTAAAAAAGGTCATCAATGTTGATAGTCACTCTACAGTTTCACATCAGGCTCGTATTCAAGTTTTATAAAGGGGTGGTTCAACTCGGGAGGGCCAATCGTGAGCAAGTGAAGGCTGAATGGATAGAATATATGAACAGAGGGCCCGAGGATCTTAAACATAAAGACGTTTATTCCTCACGTTTTACCAATAAAGCGTTAGGCATCAGCGAACGACGCGCCGAGTGCGCTCAAAAAGTACACTTTCAAAGTCACCCATAATTCAGTTGGGCTGGGAACTACATGCAGATGGACTACAAAATTTAGGCCTTCCTTGACGATCTTACTGTGTATTTGCTGTTATTCAGTTACAAGAGTTGCAGGGATTTGAAAAAAAAATCACAGTATCTATGCAATATTTTAAATAAGTAAGAGGCTATTTTCCTGGAGGAACGTTTATCTCAAAACGTTCTATGAAAAGTTGAAAGAATCTTATCAATAGGGGCCGATCAGGAAATCTGGTCTAGCTTTTCACCAGATTTTCCCTAAAATGAACCGAAGTGTTCCATTTGTAACCAAATCTAGTAACTTTTGAATCAACTTTGCCAAAAGTTTCACAAGATTCCGGGTCGTGCTTTAAAGCCCTGTGACAGCTAGCAGGGTTGCATGAGGATATCCCAATATTTGCCCGTGTGCGTCTAATAGTGTTACTCATTAGTAATAACCAGCCATTAATGCGACAATAGATGCGCGTGAAGTGCGTCAAAAATTGGACAGTCATGGCCCAATACATAGCTATACATTACGAGAGCTATACAATACGGTTATTGACAAAAATTGAGAGGCGTGAAAGGTATTCCGTCCCTCTCAACTAAAACACCAGGGACCATTCCTTACAGGTTCATATGCATATATAAGCAACTATTGCGGGGTTTGCCAAAATATTTAAGGTACCCTGTCGCACCTAACCAAATTGTTGGCGGGGACCATGTCTCACATAGCCTGTCACACTGGGACGCAGTTTTTTTCTGGGTGCGCTGTAACTTTGTTTTGTATAACCATGGTTTGTTATTTTGACTATTCCTGTCGTTCCTTCCTTGTCGGTATGTCACAACTTAATGCAAGCAATGCTACATAAGCTCAGAATGAATAGGATCAAAGAGAGCAACTTGTAGCTAAGCTGAAAAGCAGACTTGTAGTGCGAGTACAAACTCCCGAGTACGACTACGAGCACAAGGCCTCGAGTACGAGTACAAGTACCTGATTTTCAAACCCTCTGAGTACGAGTACGAGTACGAGTCCAAAGCCATGAGTACGAGTACGAGTACGAGTACGAGTACAAAGCCACGAGTAAGAGTATGAGTATAGAAAAATGTACTCCAGTACGAGTACGAGACTGAGTACATGTATAGGCTGGAATAAGATAAAACAGCAGCAACATACAATTGTCTTTAAGGTAATTTAAAGACTTTTATTGTCTTTAAAGACAAAGCTTTTCTTTGACTGTCTCTGAAGTTAAGGGTGGATATAGCCTGGTGATCTGAGTGAACTACCTGTCATACTATAGGTCCCCGCATGAGATCTCTGTATGTATCTAGTTGTCCGACAAGGAAAGTTGTCTCGTTCAGCAAGTCGTGCGCTCTGTTTGGTCAAGCTGTTTATCAGTGGGGCAGAACAAGGAACCTCCACCCTCCCAGTCTTTGGAAAGTGTCTTAGGACTGTGGACACACACGTCTGTCTGATAAATGGAAGTTCCAGGGGCAGGATTGAGAGTGATCAATATACACCTAACTCGTTAACCTCTGAGCACTAGTTGAAAAGGAAAGATGAATCTCGCTGGTGCTGGTGCTCATCACTTTGGTATAGGGTCCTTGTATTGATGGGCCAAGTGGCTCCTGACCCTTAAACAATAAACCTTAACTGTTTGTCTGTTTGTAAACCTGTTACAACTCAATTTTGCATTTGATTTCTACACCTATGGATTTCTATATACCACTATCAATATTACAATTTGTATAGCATAAAATACTGGTGACTGATTCTACAGGTTAATGAAATAATACCTGTGGTTTAAATTGTTATTATGATTATTTCCACTGCAATAAAAACTTTTTGACTTTTTCACTTTGAAGGACATTAGGCAAGAATATTAACTTGGGGTTTGAAGCCAAAAGACCAACTTGCAAGTAAGCCCAATTTCTTCTGCACAAATCACAACTTAGAGAAGCTTTATAGTGAAAACTTGCGATGGCACTAAGAAGCCACCATGGTATACTGAGCAGTGGTACTCGGGGAGTAAAGAAAATCCAACAGCCGTTTCAATGGCATATTTGAAAACCCGCTGATAAAGTGTTTTAATTCAAAGTTACTTCTCTGAGAAAAGAAACTTGCTAAACTGTAGTCTGCCACAAAACAAGTTTCCAAATTCTGTGGAGGGACAAAGGTTTGAATTTACCAATAAAATGAAACTAATCGAGATTGATTCCAGCCTGTTAAGGAAACTGATCCTACATGTACATGTTTTGTTTTGAATTTTGGCTTGTTTCTTACTAGGGTTTGTCACTTTTAAAGAATTTATCATTGATCCGAGTGGGCTGTTCCAGCACTGGTCAGTTTAGTTTAAGCTTCGAAGACCCAATTAATGCATGCTCTCCACATGCAACATATCAGCCAATCTTAAAACTTTGAAATTGAAAGTGCACATTTGACAACAACTGAAAGTAACATCAGCAGAGTCATTAAGTTTTGAGAGGTTGTAGACTCTAAGATAGTGGTCCAAGGTAACTTAAAGCACTGTAGTTCTAGACTAAACCATGACAAGATGTTTCTTTTTTAAGAGGGGGAGACAAAGTACTTAACTGCATAAGGAGATGATACTCTTAAGTGATACCCCTAAGTGATTAATACTGTAGTAATTTCTTCACTTTGTTCAAAGACAGGTTCTTTCAAATAACTCTTTGTTACTGCTCTTTATGGCAACACGATATAGAAAGTCTGCGTTGATCAGCACGGCAAGCTTTCAATAATCACAAGTTCTATTCAATTAGAAATGATCAATGAAGATTACAGACGACGAAATGTCTGTACCGTACAATTCTCAAAGTACGAGTACGAGTACAAAATCATGTGTACGAGTACGAGTACAAAGGCCTGAGTAAGAGTACGAGAACTTGACTTTTCAAATTCTCTGAGTACGAGTACGAGTAAAGTACGAGTGTGAGTAAAGAGCCATGAGTACAGAAAATGTACTCAAGAACGTACTCGAGTACAAGTACGTACTCGAGTACTACAAGTCTGCTGAAAAGCAGTGTTTAAAGAATAGCCAAGGTATGTGATGGGACAAGCCCATCCTAGTTGTTAGGCTGAAGTTTCAGCCACGAAAAAGGTTTAAGCTAGTTGCCGAATTGTGTTTGTTACAACACTAAAAATATGAGCCATTTGTGCAGAAATGAGAATATGTTCGAGTTGGTGATCTATATTACATCAATTCATAAGTTGAAGCTTAATGATTATACATTTAGTGGACGAAAGAAGAAGTTGTAAGTAAGAAGAATGAATGCTAAAAATGACTAGAGAATTCTTAGAATGTTAACAAGGAAATGAAATAGGAAATGAAATATTTGATTTAGAATGAGTATTGAGTTTATGGGGAAATAATAGGAAATATGAACAAAGGGTGGTTCGTCTAGATAGCATATCAGGGCCTTTTTCTAACATACATACTGGGGGCCATGCCCCCCGTCCCATACACAGCACCCACTCAGCTCATTTGCCCCCCCCGTATGGTCCCTTTTTTCGGGAAATTTTGATTTCAAACGTGTAAACATTGCCCAATTTTATGCTGACAGG
>WURT03000001.1:479420-492467 GCA_009936505.3 Holothuria glaberrima | reverse complement strand
CCAGGGGCCACGAAATGGACCCAAATTAGTGTGTAAGTCAATGGAGGAATAATTGGTGGTGTGCTACCTTAAGGTGGACAAGCCTTCTCAGTCTATTAGTTGTATCTAAATATTCTATAGTGTTGGATCACGTGTACAATGCGACATTTCAAACAAAAGGTCAACTTACAAATGTATTTAGTAAAATTGTTGAAGAACCGAATGACCAATGGCAATGGACATATTGGTTACATCTGGCCATAGATGTGGAAACCATTTCACGATCATTGCACTTATTGGGATGGTATGAATGCTCCAACGGAGAGAATGAAAAGGCCAAGGAAACAAAATTTGATCACTGTACCAAAAAAAGGTGCGTAATTTCAACAAAGCAAATAAACCAAAAAATTCCAATGAACAGTGAAGGTAAAAAGTAACCGGAAATACCAACTTCAAGTCCGTAAACTGAAGTAGAGCAAAGAGTAAGATCAACATCCTCTAAGAAGACAAAATTATCGCAACACCTTGTTCACCGGAATTATTCGTTGAGACCTTTTATGTTATGTAAGAACAATCGAAAAAACATTTATTTTTAAAAAAGAAATTATCCAACGATGAAACTTAGTCTTAATGAGGCTTCCTAAAATTATAAGGTCAAGTATGAAATCAATCAAGAAGCCTCACGATTATTCCATCCCTTAGAGAAAGGATGATGTCCAAATAGGCCGTTAGAGTTGACTTCAGTGTATGGATGCAAATACCGATCCACACTATTTCGTCATCCCATATTGTCACATGGTGAAGGAAAGATGGGGAAACACTTATGAGATCAGGGCAGATGAATCTACAGTCACAAGTCCCACTACAAAGTTCTAGACTATTTAAGATAGCTAACTTTGCGCCTAGCTCTACTTCGGGCTAGAAGTTTCCAGAGTCCCAAAATTTTTTTTCCCCACGGCCCAAAAATAAAAAATTGTCCAAAATTTTATCTTTTTTGTGAAAGAGGTAAGATTTGAACCATGTTATTTTAACACTCGAATATTTAAATACAACTAACATAGCAATGTGTGAGGCACTTTGCCAATTTTTTTTTCTTGGTTGGCTACGGGGAAACTCCTGGCCTTCCGGTGAAATAGTGATATACATCTTAGCCCCACATGCAGCATATATATATATATATATATATATGCAAAAAGAACAGTTAAAGCCTTAGATACCAACATATTTGCACCATGTTTATTAGACATAGGCTATACAAAATTTGCGAAGGTGTGTTTTCGACCGAGTGTTGTATTTATCGTCATCTTTTTCTAAGTTACGAATGTGGGTTCTCAAACTATGAAAATGTGTGCAAATCCTTCTCAAACTTTTAAAATGTTTGCGCGCTCCACGCGTTAAACCTTACTTCAGTGTTGTTCTTATTATCAATATCTTCCGATATCACTTTTCGGAAAAGCACAGCAGAAAAATTGAAAGCTGTTTACGAATTACCAGGTAAAGGACTGGCTTTTTAGGTAGGTTTGCCTCGATACAAAGCCTGAACGTAGCCTAGGTTTTGTCATGGGAATATTATTTAAAGAAAAATTTCGGCTCGCTTTGCGCGCATTCGTCACGGCTTACACTCCGTCTCATAACCTTTTAAACTGGTAGTAAGGAGGGGCTTCAAGAGGTTTGTTGACAATGTATCGTTTTTTTTAGAAAACATACTCTCTTTCACCAAACCAAAAATTAGAATTCACGTAAGTATGGCCATTTTCCAGCCATTCATATTCGGTTCCAAAAATATCTCGAAGATGGCATAAAATCCCAAGGACGCATAAAAAAGGTGCAATTTTACGCAGACTTACGCGGATTGCCCACCAACTGCGAAGCCTGCGTTATCTTGTCAATTTTAGTGCCAATTTAGCTGTAAATTGCGCTATAAAATTTGCAGCGAATCGTTAGTCATGCCGTTGCCCACCGGGCGCAAATATTCGTGAAACAGCTCACAGATGAATTCAATTACGGACACAGAAGATTCGAGACTGGCCTCTGCACAAGACATGCCTTGAAGACTGACCATGCCTAAGCATACACGCTGTATTTTCCTGGGAACGATTGTGCCGACTTGCACTGCAAAGCGCTCTTTGCGTATGCTTGCGATATATCCAGCTCACTGCTTGCGATGCATTGCGAAAGACTTTTAGCGCAGCCTGGCTTGCGAATTTTTTGGGCAGTTTCAATTTGTTGGTTGAATTTGTCCAAAAACTCCAAATCTTCTTTTGGTACCTTTTGTCTTGCTAATCGAAGGAATACTTTGACCGTTTTAGGAAATTGTGTTGTGACTTATGGAACCACTCTTGACCATTTCAGCTGTTTGCAGTGCAGTCCGAGACATTAATTATGCGTGCGCGCACGTAGTGTGTGTGTGTGTGTGTGTGCAATTAATGTATAGGCTAGGTACCAGTATCTGAATATCATCTCAAAATCCCGGCCTATTTCTGTACTCTTGTTGTGGTGATTACAGGAACACGACTGAGACGATACTTTTTTTTTTTTGCGTGTAAAGAAGTCAAAGAAATGCCTCACGAAAGGACTGTTGTTGTAACAGGTAAATCGTTTCGGCATTGATTTTGGAACTCACTTCAAGTGTCCTCAAGCCAGGCGAATACAATACAGTAGACCCTGTAATGTTGAAGCGAATATCAAAATCAGCTGATTAGATCGTTGCTGTAATATAGAGAGAGCGTACATTAACCATAGGCATATTGCACACTGTTTAATAGGCCTTAAAATGGCTGTTGTAGAATCTAATTGAACTGGTATCGTTGGCTTTTGGATGGCTGTACCGTTTGTTTTCAGTAAAGGGGCTTGGCTTATGAATTTCAGGGCATCTTGGGGTCTTAGCCCTCCTTTGCTGTTTATAGACTCTATACTCTTATTTTATGGTCATTAATAACCTTCCTGACAGTTTTATTGAAGAAGTCACCTGAAGCCTGAGGTAGTTACAGTCAATTCATTGAGGGTCTGACTGACCATGCGAGTACGGGGTGTAAAAATGTCCTTCTGGATGTATCACCATATTCAAGAGGAAGATAGGCCAAGGCTATGGTACATTATGTTGTGTTATAAAATGTTAATTGTTAGACCTAGGCTACAGTAATGTTATGTTATGCTGCATGTTATGTTATGTTATGTGAATTATGGTATACAAATAATGAATGTTTATGAGTGCAAAAGTATGAATAATTTCATGAGTTGAAAGATTGAACTTTCTATTCAACGAGGCAAAGCCAAGTTGAATAGAACTTTCAATTTTTCAACGAATGAAATAATTCATACTGTTGCATGAATGGAAAACATTCATTATTTGTTTTATGCCTTAATTCCTGTGTACGTAGATATCTTGGTCAAACTTTGATGCAAGGGGAAGATAGAGCATAACTTAGGTCTAACGTTAGAACACAGTCCTAGCCTATAAGAAAAAATAGGATTAGGTCAAACTAACATTCAAATATTCTCATGAATTCCCCTGTGAGTCGTTTTTAGAAGTATAAATCAATAGTAAATCAATAAATCCAACTGCACGATATGGGAGTCACTATATTGATTCAAGTTTGTCGTCTGATAGCTGCGTGTTTATGTACATATCACGTACGATATGCAATGTACGATCCACAATGCTGCAGTGAATTTGAGTCATGGCACGTAGGCTTCGTACTGCAATGGTCGCTGACTCATACCATGGGTTAGTATGTACTAACCCACGGCCACGCACCACAATCCTGATGGTGGTACCGAGTCACACATGGCATGTGACCACCAATCCTCCAATCAGATGTAGAGAATAAGGTGTTATATATAACACCTTATTAATTTCTCTACATCTGATTGGAGGATTGGTGGTCACATGCCATGCATGAGTCATAATTTGGTATTATATAACACCTTCTTAATTCCTCTACATCTGATTGGAGGATTGGTCGTCACATGGGTTATTCGGATGATCTATTCAACTCAGCTTCACCATGTTGAATAGATCTTCGAATCTTCCAACTCATGAAATTATTCATATTATCGCACTCGTAAACATTCATTATTTGTATTGCACAATCATGTGTTATTCATCGTGGGTAAGTCTACAGTTATCTAAAGAATGCACGGTGTTTGCCCCTATCTGTTTCGTGAATCAGATTTTGACCAAAATCTGACCTGTTTAGGAAGTAAGGTGCTATATAAAACAAATTTAATGAATGTTTTCCAGGACTGTGCTTGTATAAAAAAAATTCATTTGTTGAAAGATGAACTTTCTATTCAACGAGGCGAATATAGCAATCTTTCAACTCATAAATTTATTCATACTAGGCCTATCACACTCGTGTTTATTCATTATTTGTATATATTATGTTATGTTATGTTAAAAGGCTCTCTAGTTACACCTCTGCTAGTAAAATTCTCCATTCTAATTTTACCTTTAAATACTGTAGCCCCTCCTCCAATTCAAAACAAAAGACACCTGTTTAATAGGCCTAAACCTCCAAAACTTATTCACAGTACCCACAGTAGCTTGCACTGAGTTTAATTTACTAGAGGCCATATATACATGGACACACAATGAATAATTATACATGTGTGTCTACGGTATAAGTGTGTGACCTTATTTTGGAAGACAACTGACTGGAAAGTACTGTACTAGGAAGCTGTAATGAGTTGCGTCTTGTGTAACAGAACCATGGAAGAAGTAAGATTTGCATGCATTTCAGTAACTGGGCAAGTATTTTAGGCTAGTTACAAATCTGCATAAAAGTAACTGTAATAGCATTACATTTGGGCCCATTACTTTTCTGTTACAAATAGTCAAAGTGAACACACATCAATTTTCCAGCTAGTACCAGAAAATTTGCAGATTGATGGAGCTATGGTGGTGGTGTTATTTGCAATATTTTTATCATTCATCGCTTGCTACAGTATCATCGTTGTCCTCAACAACATCAAATTTTTCTCACGATTATAATCAAGAGCTGAAGTCTATGCCTGCAGGGCCACTTGATGGTTGATTGGTCTTCAAAGTGTTTGACAAACGTGTGCTCTATCATACTGTACTCTATAATCAGTCTCATAACCAACTTTAAAATTTGATTTGTGTTTCAAATTAGGCCTATTTACTGAACAAATTAGTTGCGTATTATCCATGAGACTGAGTCTGTGAGATTCATTGAAAAATACTGAATGGAAATAGTGCACCATGAGGAACAGTTTGGCATACAGGCAGTCAAACACTAGTATTAATTTGCATGTTTCAATCATTGTCTTGACCCATGTCCACCCTATCTTAGTCAGAGCCAACTCTGATTCCAAATCGCTGAATTTTGGGCCAATTTCCAGTCTGGTAGGTACTGTACATACCGTTTAAAGTTCCAGCCATTTGTGATTCCAGTGGCAATGATTGCAAGACCAATCTACTTGCCAATTGTAAAACATATACGTACGGATGTTTTAATTCTATTGCTTATGCCACCATTAATAAGGTCATTGTTTACTCAGTTCTGTAGTCTGGCATCCTCAGTAATTTAGTTCATTGTGTGTGACAGTATTTTACATCTTTACTAATGCACAAATAACAACAATGAAACTTTAACAATCTTAATGTAACTTTAATATTTGAGAATACTGCTGGATTGAACTCTGAGTCCAAGGCCAGTTACATCACATTTAAATTTCATTTCCAGAACCTTCTATTCCAGGCCAGTTCCCAACTCAGGTAAAATGTACTGAAGACTGACTGAATCAGCAAAATCCAGACACATGTATTGGGGCCTAGTTAATGATACATTGTCAAGCGTCAGTTTACACTGTGCCATAGGCACATGTTCTTCACTGGAGAGCTGAGCATTGTTTTGGACCACTGTTCTAGAGGAGGGGTCTAAGAAGAGGGGGGGTGGGGGTTAATAATCGAGGATCCTGAGTGTATGCAATTTGGTGCAACATACTGGGCAAAGTTTAAGGTAAATTACTATCTGAGCAAATTTTTGACATAAAGTAATATTTCTTTTATAGAGGAAACAAATGAGGAAGTTTTCACCTTGAATTTAGGGGGTCAGAAGCATACTTCTACCCTACCACATTATTGCCCCCCCCAGCCCCCGCTTCCTAGGCCAATGCACTGTGTCCATTCATGTAGCTAATTTAACATGTATACAGTACGGTACAATGTCCTTGCTTGATGTATCAAAAGTGTGACTTTAGGCTATCACGTCTTTTGAAATGTTGGTAACTTCTTCCACTGGAATATTAAAGTAAGTTTAGTCTAAGGAAACTGCAGAATATTGAAATAGTTAAATGGAATTACAAGTATCCTAACAAGCCAATTGAAATTGTAAGTTATTGTAATGGGAAAGTGAATATTATGGGCCCATCCTTGGTGGCATTATACATGTATAAACTCAGCTGCACAGTCCCAACTTTTTTTGTAATGTTTTATATTGACACAAAGTGAACTTTAAAATTTATTCTAGAGGAATTATCACTTAGCCCCAATTTAGAATGTGAGGTTTTAAAATTTTATTGTTTTTAAAGAGAGAGCACAGTATAAATCCACATTTATGCCCACAAGGAGTGCAGACTTCAATCACTGCTGAAACACCACTCTTCCCCTTTAATAGCTGCAAACCTCTCTGAATTACATTAGTCTAAAATTGATGGGATCGTATTAAAAATTTCCATCTGCAAAAAAGTACTGTTCAACTACAATATGATAAGTGATCACCCCTGAAGAGCAAAGGATGACCATATACTGTATGGTTCTCTCAGCTTTATAGGGTGTGAAATTTTGGAAGAACTGTACTGTATGAACCAGCCTTTAGTCTTTTACTCAGTATACTACACTGTAGGCCTACACAAAGAATTTCTGTGAACATTACAGATGCACAGATGATGCCTTTTTTCACTCCAGTGATATACTGTAAGGTTCATGTATTTTGAAATTGCAAAATAGTCCTACACCTGTACATAATTTGTAGGATCCATCCATGATGTTGCTGTTGGCTTGTCATGCTGAGTGTTTGAAGTCAAAAGGTAGAAATGTGAGGATCATAGAGTTTCAACTTACAAAAGCGATAAAAAGTACTGTAATGCAAAGCAAATGAAATGTTTGAGGGTACTCTCTGAACTTTTGAAGATGATTGAAAATAGTAGCAGTGCCAAATTATTAGGTGTACCAAAACTGAATTTTTATTCCATCTGTAACAGGAACTAGCCAGAACTTAAAAAAATTCTGGCTACTGTAGATAGTTCTGTCTGGAATCTGTATTTTGAATGTATTCTTTTTTGCGGTAAAAGTAATTTAGGAACTGTGGAACAGATTGAGCTACAATCCCTACCCAGTGACCCAGTGTAATGTAAACTATAAATGTGTAGAAGCTTTTGTTAATAGTCAGTCAGTCAGTCAGTTAGATGAGGTTTTACAGCCCAGTTTCTAAGCTTTTTATCTGGGTAGGTTGAAGGCAAAGCAAGGCAGTAAAAAAGGTAAAAAGAATCGTAATTTTCCAGTTGTAAATTTTCAGATAAAGAAAGTTTGCAGTTAGTCACGAGTGGGGCAGTGTTTTTCACTGTTATCAGTCATTTGCTTATCACTCTCTTAAATTGCATGTTGTTGATCCAGTTTTGATATTTAATTATATGGCATTAGATCACTAACAAAATAGACTGAAAGAAAGAAATTGTTTTTTGAATGATTTTCAGTGGCTTACTGTATCATAATCTGAATCAAAGTCTAAAAGCATCTGACTTGGAACAAGTATAAAGTTTCAGTCTGTTACTTTTTAAGCTCCCCCATCCCCTCCACCCCCTGGAGCCAGAACTTAAAAAATTGGTTCTGGCTGAAACCCAGTTCTGCAGGGCCTTTTTTAACATACATACTGGGGGGCTGTGCACCCCCTGTCCCATGCACAGCCCCCCAGTCAGCGCCCCCCAGTCAGCTCATTTGGCCCCCCCAGTATGGTCCCTTTTTTGGGAAATTTTGTTTTCAAATGTTGAAAATTGCCCAATTTTATGTAGACAGGCTAGAAGACAGTACTGAACTACTGTACTTCACTCAGGAATTAGATAAGGATTAGGAAAATACGGTGATAAATTACTTATAAGCCATGTAAAGTGCAACTTTTGGCAATCTAGACAGTCATTTTTCTGAAAAATTCCTTTGTAAAGTACATGCTGTTCAATGGTGACCTTCTGCTTACTCTCAATGGCGGCACCAAGGAGGGCATTGGGGGAATGTGCCCAAGTCAAGAGCCTTTGCCCCGGTCCTCAGATGCCCCCCCCCACTCAGCTAACATACAGTAGCCGTAGGATAACCTAATATTTTAAAATTATTTGGAGTATTTGTTTTAATAGGAGGATGCATTTTAAACCAAAATATATCTTTACTGAGACTTAAATTTTTCACCCAGAAATATTCTAAAATGTCTAAAACCAGGGGCCGTAAAGCAAGCCATGCACTCCAACTACTTAATATTATGGTGGCCTGAGTAGAGGAATAGCCTTACACACTAAAATTATTGGGAATTTTTGCATCTGATGGCTGCACTATGATGGACCAAAATATACCTACCCTGAGACTGTATTTTTCACTCAGAAATATGCTTTAACCTCAGAGCTTCTGGGGGCTTCGCCCCCTGGACCCTCACATGGGCTTTGCCCCTGGACTCCACCCGCTAACCTCGCGCTTCTCGGCTGGTTTCGTGCACAGCGTGTAAAATGGTCCCTTTCGTAACATGGCCCCCCACTAAAAAATTCTTATAAAAGGCCCTTCAGTTCTGGTGCACCCTTGCAAATTTATATGCAGCTACAGAGTCAGGATGGAAGAAATCATTACTTGAGATGAAAACAATCAGTAAGAGAATATGATATAACACACTCTGTACTTTACATCAAAATGGAATACACGTGTCCTGGTAACCTTCATTTGACCAAGAGCAGCTGACACTGTTAATTCTTCTGCAGACTTGTATTATTTGGTCTGTTCAAGCAAATATTGGTTGTAAGTTCATTATTCTACAAAAAATACAAGGTATATCACCTTTTCTCATATGAGGGATCAATCAAATTATGCCTTATTCAAGTGTATGAATTTACTTTAACCCATTGATGTATTCCTACATGTGGCCTGTTTTGTCTAATATTATCTGCACAAAATGCTTTCAAATTCGCTCAATGCTTTCTTTACACCCACCTTATCCATACTGTACTGTACATTCACACAACACAAGGCAAGCTGATCACTTGCACACAAGGAAATGCCACCACAATTTGTACAATAATAGTCTTCATACACTTTGGAATCTCTTACCTTCAACTGTAAAGGCCAAGCCTTCCTTAGGTTCTTTTAGAAAAAATCTTCAAAGGTATTTTATGAGTTTGTATTAATCCCATGGAATTGTTTACTGTTCCTGTCAATTAATGCTTGCCTCAGGGTCAAGGGGTAGGTAGGTGGAGGATGGGATTTGGTGTGGCTGCTGGTAGTGGTGGGATGTGTACTAAATGGAGGGCAGTTTTGTTTTTATTTTTCTTTGTGTTATCTTCCATTTTTTTCTCAGGGAGTGTCACTCAGTTAGCCCTATGGGGTTTCTAAGTGCATTTCCTTTCACACAATTTTGTTGTAACTTTTATCCTTTTGTTATATGTTTGTGACTTTTTGTTGCGATAAATGAAAAATTAAATGAAATGAAACAAACATGAATGTGTCATTGAAGGTATCAATAATGCTGAAACTTGATATCAGATAAAATTAGGTTTTGTACTTCTTGGAGGCTTAGAGTATCCCATGTCAGAACTGATCAAATATATATATTATATATTTCTATAAATTGGGATTAAGGCAAAATATGGTATGAAAATACGCGACTGTTGGGAGAACTCGACACTTAGGTGAAAAAACCGTTTCGCCTTAACATTTTACACACTGTTTTATATAGGAATGCGTAGCTATACACAAGTCCGATTTACCACATTATGCTTATGCAATTACTTCAATGTTGACCAACTTTCGTACATGTAACTGTTAACACTAACGACTTACTGTAGGGGCCATTGAAATAACGTGCATGTATATCTCAGAACCAAGAGGGGAAATATGATCTTATGTATAATTTTTTCTTTCGCCAGTTGTATTGGTGGTATACCAATTTCGCCTAACAGGTCGATCCAGCGCTATATATATATATATATATTGGCGGTATATATATATATATATTTGAAACCTTGTCAGTGAAACAGACATTTATTAGTTGTTGGAGTTATCTACAGTACAATGAATATATACTGTACTGTACTGTACGTAGCCTATATCATGTTGCAGTTTTATCATATATTGGTGGTCCTATACATTGAGGGCTCAATGTGAACAGATGAAGTGCTTATGGCATTTCTGTTTGTATGCATTCATGAGATCATAAAATAGAAAATACCTTTGTACAGTAATAATATTACGCGCACTTGGTGGATCGTTTACACATTTATGGCATTAAACAAGTAGTGAACACTGCAACTGTGGCAAACTTTTGTCTTGTTCTATTTGTCAAGCAGGTTTTGGACCATTTGGTGAACATCGGGTTAATGCCAGCTGGGCAGCTGTACAAGAAATGACCAAATTGGAATATCCAGATAATCTTTCTCTTATACAGTTGGAAATACCAGTAGAGTACAAAGCAGTAGATAAGTTGGTTCCATTCATCTGGGAAAAATATAAACCAGATGTAAGTATTGTAGGATTTCAAGAACTGATTTGCATTTCCTGAAAGGATTGTTACAGAATCTGAAAGTTTGTTATGGATTCATTCACAATTGACATACGTGTAATTTGCAAAATGTGTGTGACATCCTACTGCACCTTGGTGTTCAGCAGCAGAAACTTTGGTCAGTATAATTTCCATCAGAATTATTTGAGCATAGTGCATGTATGTGAACCTAAGGCAGAGTATAGTCCCTCTAGGTATTTCAAGTAAATTATTTATAGTTCAGTTAAGGATCGTACTGTAGAGAACCCAAACAACTCTCCCACTTACAGTATCTAAATGCATTAGTCACTGCTAGTTGTACCAGGCAGGAATGAGATAATAGTCACATTTTATAGGTCCCAAGGGCCAGTGCCAAAGGGTTAAAACAGTGTCAAACTGAAGAGTACAGTGGGTTGGTGAACTTGCCATAACCTTCAGATTTTAATCCTAAATTGTGTCTCAAGCAAGACTGTTTGTATAGGACTGTCTCTCTCATTGATTTTTAGGATTTTGAAATTGTACACTTGAACATGAGTGTAGCCTTCTGCTAATCATTGTGCATGCATGACTTGAAAGGATATTATACAGTTCATAGTTACTGCAGTTAGACTAAGCACACCCAGGTATTGTATGTTTTGAATTGCTGCTTTTGATCATGTGGCAACATTTAAATTCATACAGTATTCATACAGTACTCATACAATACTCATACAGTATTCATACAGTACTCATTGGTTTGCTATTAACTAAAACCATAAAAACAGACTGCAGTGAAATTTCACTATATGTGTAAGACTGCTTTATTTGGGTGCTGCTTATGTGCTTTTATGTTTCATTAAAGGTGCAACTTCACTCACTGTCAACCATAGCAGGTATTTTGTAGGAGGTTTAAACAGACTTCTAGTTTGTCCCAAAATACTGCAATTTCAACCTATACTGCCAAATGTGCATACCTGTACCTGAGAGGCACTGTGATTGATCTCGGTCAGAAACAGAATAATTTATCTGTTATACCGTAGCATCACATTTTGCTACACAAATAGACAAATTGCTACACAAAATGCAATACTGTATAGCAGGTTTTGTACGTACAGCAATACGGTATATTCAATGATTTCATGATTACGAACCCCAGAAACCTAGTTATTCCCTGCAGTAATAGGTAGAGTAGTAGTACAAATAGGTAACATATTCAGTTTATCTCAATACATAACATGTATCAATGATTTTGTCATACTAGCCGGTCACTACAGTAACTGTGGCTAATATTCTTTTCAGCATCGTCACATTAGTGATTGTTTACGTTTTTATTTTGAAATCTATTACTTTTAGCCCATAGTATAAAAATGCAGTATTCATGAATTGAACTTGACAATTGTTTTCGGGATACTTTGGCTGATTACTGTAGTAAGCAGCAGCTATTCAAAATAAAAATGGATGTACAGCATCCAATTGCTGTTTCCCATAATGCTTTGCTTTTATTTTATGTTTAAACACGATATCTTAAGGTAGGAAGCTTGGATGAATGTCATACTTAGTATGTAGATGTGTTATGGTCAGAGGAAGAACCCTATCATTTTTGGTGGGGGTCAAGGTTATCTGGGGTCACTAGGGGTCAAACCCTGAAAACCTTGTTAACACCTTATCTAGAGGTAGGAAACTTGGATGAATGTCATATTTAGTATGTAGATGCATTATTATAAGAGGGAGAACCCTATTGTTTTTTGGTGGAGGTCAGAAGTCATCTGGGGTCACCAGTGGTCAAACCCTGAAAATCTTGTTAACAAGATATCTTGAGGTAGGAAGCTTGGATGAAATGTCATACTTAGTATGTGCGTTATGGTAAGAGGAAGAACCCTATAGTTTTTGGTGGAGGTCAAAGGTCATCTGGGGTCACCGGGGCCAAACCTTGAAAACTTTGTTTTAAACACGATATCTTGAAGGAGGAAACTTGGATAGATTTCATACCTAGTATGTAGATGTGTTTTGTTGAGACTGAGAACCCTTTTTTTGGTGGTCAAAGGTCATATGCGGTACGTCACAGGGGGTCAAATGCTGAAAACCAAGATCTTTGAGGTCACTACAAGTCAAAAAGAAAATTTTCCAAGATCTCTGTCTGGGTCACCCCACATGTCAAAAAGCAAAATTTTCCAAGAATTCCCAAGATCATCATCTGGGGTTACCAGAGGTCCAAGGCAAGGATTGCCAAGATTTTTACCTGTGGTCACCAGATGTCAAAGAGCAAGAATTCTCAAGATCAAATATGAACACAAACTGTATTTTAAGAACACATGAAGATAGTATTTGACCAGTGACT
>WURT03000001.1:451957-463751 GCA_009936505.3 Holothuria glaberrima | reverse complement strand
CAGTATTTGAATATCTAAAAGTGTAACAAATACTAACTGACGGTAAAATTGCAGTTCAAGACTTTTTATTCAAAAGGGCCTAAATGGGGCGAACGTCCGGTCGATTTCTTCATGCTGCAGCGGGTACGATTGTTGATAGGAGTGAGGACTGCAAATGTGCTTTGGGTTTTGCAAGTCTGCAAAAAGAGTAGGCCTACTTTTTTCTCCCGGAAGTTACAATGAGACAAATACGTGCTAAGCGCGAAGAAGAGCTAAAGAGCATTTTAAAGACGTTTAAGTAACGTTTTGTTTCATTTTACATACCATATCACTGTCTAAAAAGCAATAAATATGCACAAAACAAACCTAAACTTTTCGCAGTTTTCTCTGTTTTATCATATCCTAATTCGGTTCAGGGTCAGTCAATTTCTTAAAGATGCAGCTGGTTTAAGCGTTGGAAGCACAGACGTTGCACGGAGTTAAGCAATAATCTTTGTCACTGCTTTCCTACATGAAGTAATAATTGGACAATTATGAAGTAATAATTGGACAATTACCGTATATGATGGATAAGTGCGGATCATCTTGAAAACATTTGTTTGATGTTTGACTGCAATTTACACTGCCAAAGTTATCTCTTATATTAAAGTTTTCCCCGTTTTTTTTTTAGTATTTTCTAATCACAATTAATTGGTGTGGGGGGATTGATGCTTTCGTCCTCCCCCGCCCGCTGTTTCTGAGTTTCAATGGCGACCCTCACCCCTCTGCCTCACGATTGGTGCCGTTGCATTACACGTTAAGAACATTATTTATCGAAAACTGATTTTTTTTGCGCGCGCGCGATGTTGTCGCTCCGTTTTCCTTCTACATATGAAAGGAGATTAGACTGGGGTAGAATCTGTTAAGTTTTAGAACCAATCATCCCCATTCGAATATATAATAATGATGATGATGACGACGACGACGACGTCGACGACGATGTACACCATCTGCCTGATTAAACCATATGATAATAGAGTATAGGGGTTCATATTAGAAAAATCCCCTTGCCAACGTAGGCTGTGTTTATGCTGTAATTTTATTGGTTTCTTTCTTTCTGTTCTTGCTTTCATAAGTAACCAGCAAATCCAAAGGCTTAGTGATTTCCTTGCCGAAAACAAATGCTTGGTCGCTTTGAGGTTTATCCCTCAAATTATCCGTCTTGGGATGTTTTATAATGTTTTCACAATTTGACCTCTAGTGACTTCACATAACCTTTGAACTGCACCAAAAATGTAATAAAAAATAATCATAAATGAGTACAAATGAGAAAGGAAGTGTCCTAGATGGGACTCCAACTCGGTTGGTGTGTATGAGCAATTATAATATGGTCAGAGCATCCTTCTCACAAGTCCATCATTTGGTAATTAAAATTGGAATTTCTAATGAATTTACCTTAGTTATGCTGGTGAAGAGATATTTTTCTCTATAATTTTATCCTTGGAATGGTATAAATATTTAGCACTCCCTTTCTGTTGGTCACGAAACACCACAATTTGAAAATACGGCACATTGTGCATTCTTGAGGTATAGTGTTTACAAGTCTTTCGTAGTTTCACCTCTGATGACCTCACAGCTCAGACGACCTTGAACTCCACTGAAACCAGTACCGATTTTTCTCTTGGTATGGCAAATCTATACACCAAGTCTGAAAAGTATTCATTATTTACTTCCCTTCTTACAATTGTTTCGGTTTTGGGACCTCTGGTGACCCCGAATGACATCTGAGTTCTGACCTCCATTAAAAGTAATTTCGGCTCTTCCTTGTAATATTAAAAATGTAGCCTATAAAACCCAGTATGAAATTATCCATCGTTATCTTGAGATAACGTGTTTTCAAGCGGTTTACAAGTTTTCCGTAGTTTCATCTTTAGTGACCTCAGATCAGCTTTGATCTCCACCAAATGCACTATACGGACCTTTTCCTCCTTCGGCAATGAATCTAAAGCATGCCCATGGGGAACAGTGCTGACCGACTTATGAAGAAATGGTCTTCATGTTTCTGTTAACCTTGTTTCACAAAATATGTTGGTTTTCGAACACCAAAATTGGTGATTTCTATCATGAACACAGGTAAGCAGTTGAAAAATAATGAATAAAGTAAATAGCACTACTTTGCAAGTAGCTCCTAAGAGCCAAAAATTGGAAAGTATTGAGGCACACCCGTCCCCAGTCTCACATCCCTCCTCAAGCTCCCCTGATAAGTTAGATCTACTCGAATGGTGCTACTAATGTCTTTAAAAGGAATTGCTTCTCCGCCCGAAAACGTAAAGTTACATTTTTTTTTGGAAATGAACTTAATTTCGACAGTATGAGATAACAGTATTTAGATGCGCTTACAAGGTCTGGGAAATACCATTTCCTTTAATGTGAGAGCAATGTTTGGCAAAAATTTCTTAGCAAGCTTCAATCTTATGACGGCTCTCCGCTTAGATAGTATCACAGTATTAATATTCCGGTAAGAGGTGACTCTTTGTTGTGACCATCAGTTCCAACGGTCAAGATCCTGCCACGCAATCATTGAAAAATCATCCAAATTCCATTGTATAGGTAATCAGTCAATGAAGCTACATACGTATTAGCATACGAGAGTTTACACTACATACCAAAACATTCACACAACTACAATTTCTTGTGGTGGGACTTTAATCGTAATCCGTGGGATGGGGAGTTAGGCTATCTTCTCTTCGGTAGTTCCAGGAAATATCTAAACCATTTTGGCTCTTACTGTAAAGGTCTGGTGACATAAAAATGAAATAGTTGGATATTTACGTATTATATATTTACAGTAAACGTGTTAATCCATCAAAAATTGACCATTTTACAGGATAATTTCTATTTCACACTATTATCATGAATTAATTTAAGTTAAATATGAAAATTTGTGATGTTGAGAGAGGGACTGGCCAAATATATCTAATGTTATCCTTTGCTTTTTCAACCTTCATTTCGAGGGCAGTTGTAACATTAGTATTTCTTGAAGGATTTATTTTGGAAGTTAAAATTGTGTCTTTGAAAAATATCAGTATTACTCACCACACTGTAAACTATGTGATGAGTAATTAAGAAATAATTAATAAATGGTCAAGCCCGTAGGCAGACAAGGTACAGAAGGGGGCGGAATGGCTTCCAGTGGGGGAAAAATTTTCAGGGGGCCAAATGTGTAAAAATGTATTAAGTCAATGATAATTTGAAAACTTTCTACGGAGCGAAAAATTTTCAAGGGGAGCTTCGCCCCCCCCCCTTGACTACGGGCCTGTAAAGGGTAAACAAAAGAAATGCAACCCTTTACAACACTACACATCATTATTTTTACATAGGCAATCTGTGACTTCACAAACGTTAAAACTTTGAAGAGATGTCTTGAGAACCGTAAAAGATATTGAAATGGATCTTTCCTTGGGAAATCTTACTCTCTAACTGCCAAGTCAAATCAAGTCTTTTTGCCGGCATGTCACCAGAACTTTAAGTGGTCAAACACTTCATTGTTCTTATCCTCCCTACAACTACCATATTTTTATCTTCCAAGGGAAAGAGGACTGCCAAATTGGTGCACTCATGACCAACTTTGCAGTATTATTTCACCTGCACACATTGTGCGTATTGTAGGTTGCATGAAAACTTTATTTTTAGAGGGCGTTTTTCAGAAAAGTATTTTGCCTGTGTCAGTACAAATTTGGCCAAGGACAAAAATGGCCATAATTGTTTGTAAGTTCCGTCTATGTGTTGGAGGATCGAGAAAACGAAACGTGTTTCACCTATAGCTGTGTCGGGGCAGTTTCTTTAATCTTTCTCTGATTTATGACAGAAGCGACGGACGTGCCCCAGCCCGGCGGCAAGGAAACTAAAGGGGGTCACGCATTTAACGATGATTATTTTTGTCATATTCATTTGAATACTTAAGATAAGGAAAGTTTTTATAGAGTTTCTACAAATTGTGTACTGTAATGGTTTGACGATTAGTGCAGACCGCGGAATCCGGTCAGGCTAGACGTAGTCTTCGGGGGCTCATGCAAGTTGGGTTCGGGGACCTGCCACTATGCAGGGGCATTAGTCTTCATCTTTTTGAGGTGGGGTGTGGGCTAACGTATGATACTAAGTAAAGTGCCACATTAAGTAGATGTGTAGACCTACCCCATAATGCCAAGCAAATATTTGCCAAAATTGCAGCCTACTATAGGGGCACTTGCCGGGCTTTGAAAGTTGTATCAAAACACATCCCTAGTTAGTTAAATGTATTTATAGGTATCCCCTCACCCCCACCCCAAAAAATAAGAGCTTCAAACATTTTTTTTTTTGAAATTATGTGTAAATTTATTCAATGTAAGAAACTGTCATGAAGACGAAGATTCGCACACTAACAGTCAGGAGGAAATTTACCCAGGCTCCTCCCACTTAATTCGAGCCCGATCGAGACATAGTAACCCTAATGAGATGATCAGTTAGAACACTGTCGAGTATCACCATCATCCTTTTTCGCCAGTTACAGTATAAATTCCCTCTTAAAAAATTATCTCCATCACTGAATCCATAAATGCATCACCTCAAAAACAGAAACGATGCTCCACTGTACTTATCTTCAGCTGACATATCCCGTGACAGAACAACTCCCTCTTGACAAGTTCCCACCCTGAGTCGGAATGGGGCAATCCCCGCCCCCGTGAACGATTACCAGTACAGCCACTTAATTTTCTATATTCGGGTGGAAATAACTTGCCCCATGGAAATTGTCTGTGGGAATTTTCATAGTAGAATTTTTGGGGGGAGGGGGTGTCTCAGAAGTTTGTGTTAGGGACTCGCTTTCCAAGGGTGTTATCAAAGGAATTATGGAGCACATCCCCCAGCTAATGCCTGCTGGAAAATCTTTCACCTTTCAGGGGATTAAAAATTATGACACAATTACCATACCTCGCGACCCCGGCCAATAATTATATATTTTCGCACTCAAACTGTACAAAGCTGTGTTCATCTGTTCGAAGGTACACAGATTAGAGCGCAGGCATAGGAAGCGGGGAACGGGGAGGGGTGAATCCCCCTCCAGTAAAAAATGTGGTGGTGCAGAAGTATGCTTCCACCCCCTCAGTTCAAGGACGAAAATCCGTTTCTTCCCTCTGTAAAAAAATTCTAAATTTTGTAGTAATTTTCCTCAAAATTTGCACAACAATACATGATGCTCCGAATTGCATTTGAAGACCCTCAAATGTCCTAATTGTATTCAAATGGAAGGGCTTAGGGTAGGGTCTCCTTCATCCCCCCCCCCCCGCGGGACGGCGATTTGAAACCGCGTACCCCTCCCGGTCGAGAATACTCAGTTTCCTACGTCTACTGGAGCAATGTTCACTTACAATTTTTTTCCTTCCCCATCCTTTAACATATCCGTTTGGTACCCTCCCCACCTAAGCCGCTGCCCCAGACTATGTTTGGCGTCTACTCTGTTTTTGCTGGGCTTTGTTAGGTATTCGGTTTGTTTTGGGTTTTGATTAGGGTTTGGGTTACAGGGCATCTTATGGGGCTTTTGCCCTCCTTTGCTCTTAAATTTGTTGTTATGTTATTTGGCATTTCTTGGCCACTTGGCCACAGAACGTACAATGACACGTCTAAAATGCTGCCATCCATAAATGTCATGCACTGTGCAGGCGCTGGTAGGATTTATGCTATGAACGCCTACAGTGGGTTTTATTTCTCGCATGTATCGTGCCTCGTAATACTACACAGTGTAGAGACAGCACAGTGTATCGCACTCATATACTATCTCATACTGAAATTTGCTGCATGTTTTGCAACTTTTAGTAGGCTACTAGAGGTTTAGGTTACTGACGTTTGTATTTAGCTTTAGGTACGAAGTGGCGTCCGGAATCCATCTTTCTCCGGTGATTTGGACCAAGTTCAGGAACCGAGATGGCGAAAAGCATGCAGACTACGGCCGCTATGGCCTTCGTGAAACTGCTTTTGACTGTGTTTAATTTAATATTCTGGGTAATTATCCTGTTCTTTTCAGATTACTTTCACTTGATGCCTAAAGTTTCACTTCTTAACAACGTTAACGTTATCCTGTGTCCGTAGCCTAACCAGGTTAATCCGCAGTCTGCACTCTGCAGAGTTGTATTTTGGGGCGCTTTGCTTGTGATTTAACTTTTACTGGCAGAAATTTGTTTCTCAAACCGAGGTTTAGCTACTTATTTAGAATCAGTGACCGGAAGTGACGAAGTTTTATAACTTAAAACTTACAACTCCAAATTAAAATTTCAGTGACAAGTAGGCCTAACCATAAAGTTCCAAAAGAGCCAACATGAAGAAGAGTAACAAGACTTGTTGGTAGTCAGTAGGATTCGAACGCAGTACACTGCAAGAATATGAACGCAATGCAGATGTAGGCTATAGCGAGTCCATGCCCTAACTGATTGTGCTGCGATCCGAGCTCCCCGAGTGATTTTAAGTACAGACTAACTCCATTGCACATTACGTGAAATTGCCCTTACTCAAATCACCTACCACAGTACAGTGCAAAACCAAAAAAGCAGAGGGGGGGCGGCCATCTATATGATGGTTGAAACTGACTTTTTTCTCGCAGCAAATTTTGGGCCTAAAATCTTAATTTATTTCCATGACTTTCCTTATCCAGATCTTACAGTCGGAGCAGAGAGCTGTAAGAGATGGAGATTGCTCAGACCAAATCTGCCAGACAATATGTACTTGAAAACTATGAAATCCTCTTCAAGTAATGGAATTTGATTGGCAGGTCATTTTGTTCCTATTGTTTGACATTTGCTGACTCTCCTTCTTAATGATGATCTCCTCCTTTCAAAGTGCAGTAGCCTAATCCTGTAACAAAGACCAATGTCAATATACTGCTTTGAAGATAGTATACGTGTTTAGCCGATACATGCGAAACCTTTTCACCGTTTTTGATCAAAACAACTGTTCAGCCACTTTTAAGTTGCACTTTTTCATTATTATTCTAATTTCTTCATTAAGAAAGGAATGAACTTGTTTAAAAACAAAGTGGGAGTCTAACTTTTGATGATGATATTCCAAACCATCCCGGATTGTTCCTGAAATAGCGAAAAGGGTATATTTGCTTAAAAATTAACAAAGAGATACACTGTAACCTTTTAAAATGTGATGCCTGGCAGCAACTTGTTGGAATAAATTTTGTTCTCTTTGACGGCTGGCAGTGTGATACTAATGCGGGAAATCGTCTTCACTGCCTAATCCCTATTAGTTTAGAGGAATTTCAGGAATCAGACAATGCCTAGCTTAAGTTCATAGGCTATGCACCTAGTTCAAAGGGAGAGCAAGCGTGCAGTCTCCATCTCTTACAGCTCCCTGGTCCGAGTAGGCTGTTGCAGTTATTTTTGATCACTGAAATCTTCAGGAAAGGGCCAAAGTTTGAAATGAAATTAGCAACATTTTTGCGCCGTAAAATTTACTGTGTGACTAAGGAACTTTGTTTACATCAGTATGCTAATAAGCTTTTAATATTATTACATTATGATAAAATGTTTACATTGGCAATGGCTACTGTATGTGTACTGTATCATGTATGTATAGGAACTACAGTAATCAAATGTTCTGTAAGATGTCACAATGTTACGCACACGGCATTCTGATATTAACAAATTTTTCTAACGCAACAGTAAATTTAAACAAAAGTTGCAAAGTTGATGATTTTATTTCAAATTTTCGGAATATTTCAGAGATTTAAAGGGATGAAGAACAAATTCAATATTAGCATAAGATATGAAAAGGAAAAGTTATGGCAGTAAATTAGGATTTTAGGTCCCAGTCTTGCTGGAAGAGGGAAATCAATTTCAACCAGCACCATGCTGGTCAAAGACCCCAGGTTTTCAATTGAGCGTAGTAAGGACCATGTATAGGGAGCTATGGGCCACCGGCTGTACACGTTCCTTTACTGAGGATTACATATACCCTAGGGGTATAACCCTAACCTTATTATGCGTGCCACACACATAACCCTATCCGTATGTGTACCACGTATATAACCCTCGATCCCTATCCAGGGCTCGATTTTAAAAGTTGTCTGGTCGCCCGAGAGTATGGCACAAGTTTGCCCATGATTTCTCAACTTTGACCTTAAAAAATGATAGCGATTTCTTAACATTGGCCTTAATGATAGACTGTGTGAACTTTGTACCAGTGGGTCGATTGGAGATGAATTCCATTAACTTTTTCAATGTACAGCTTTCAAATAACATAACGTAACAAGTTTAAGGGCAAAGGGAGAGCAATAGCCTCATAAGATGCCCTGTAATCCAAACCCCAAACAAAACCCAAAACAAACCTAATACAGGTCTAACAATGTGCCTGCTAACAGAGCCCAGCAAAATCAGACTCTGCCACAGTCACAGTAAAACTTGTCAATGTTATTCTTGAAGCAACTGACAGAAGTGGAGTTGACAACCCACTCAGGCAGACTGTTCCACTCATTGACCACCCTATGAGAGAAGCTGAACTTCCTAATGTCAAGCCTAGAGAAACATTTCACCAGTTTCTTACAATGGCCTCGAACACGGGAATAAGCACAAACCTTCAAGTAGTCACAATTAGACAAAGAATTCTTAACAGAAAGAAATTTGGAAACTTTCATCATGTCCCTCCTAATCCTTCTTAACTCAAGAGTAGTAAGTCCCAAACATTTGAGCCTGGCCTGATAAGGGAGATAACGCACTTTGGGAATAAGCTGAGTGGCCCTCCTCTGGACCTGCTCTTAAAGAAACTTGTTCTTTTCATAAAAGGGACTCTAGGCCTGCACAGCATAGTCAAGATGTGGCCTAACCAACTGCTTACAGATTCAACACAATATCTTTACTAAAGTTACTGAAATTCCTCTTGATCAAACCAAGCACCCTATTTGCCCTAGCAGCAGCAGCTGCACACAAGGCTTCAGATCACTTGTAATAACAACACCTAGGTCTTTTTCGAAAGTAACATTACTCAGAATACTACCAGCCATGGTATAACTATGACTCAAATTTTTAGATCCAAAGTGAAGAACTTTACATTTAACAGCATTTAAAGGCATCTAAGTCCCTTTGTAACAGTGAAACATCCTTCTCATCATTAACTTTTCTGTAGAGCATAGTGTCATCAGCAAACAAATACTAGATGTGAGAGCTATCAATATCATTGATGAAAATTAAGAAAAGAATGGGGCCAAGAACAGACCCCTGTGGTACACCACTAGTGACTTCTTTCCAAGATGAGAAATTACCATTGACAACAACCCTCTGAGATCTTACCATGCAGCCAATCAGATTTATAGAATTTCCTATCTGATCTACCTGAATCAGATAGGAAATACTATTTGAAGCATTATTATAGGGTGGGTCCAAATACTGTTAAAATGGCCCTGCTTGTAACATCAAGAAATAAGGTGCAAAGAAATCTGACCACCCTCTGTAGTGTTAGCCTATAACCAATCATTTTAAAGAAGTACCATAGTTTGATTGTAAGAGTGTTTACATGTGCATACATAGGTTTGTACGTTTGTGTTGTGTTTTTGTTTAGGTTTCATGCGTGTTCATCCAATTTTCTGTTTTTGGATACATTATATTCAGTTGGGGTTTGTTGACTAGATTTAAGTTAGTTTTGTAGTTGAATGTACTAAATTGCTTGTATGATTACTTTTCTATTTTGCTGCTTTTCGTATAATACTATGTATCTTTATTTGTTGTATGTATTGACTCTGACGCCACCGAGGAGGTATTTGAGAGTAAATAAACTGAAACTGAATTTGCCTGCACAAGTGAATACCGTACTGAATGAAATCTTTTTCGTACTGTAGAATGTCAGTGAACATTCAGAATAATGCGACATCTGGCCTGTTGAAATCATGCAGTGCCCTTTGCCACCCACAGTCAGTGTGTGAAGTACAACTCCTTGGTCCTGTAGTAGCCTACTCACAAGTGTTGTACGTACCAATATTGCAAGTAGCTGATATTACCGTTACCAATATTTCAGTTCTCAGTATTGGCATTTCAATTCTGATATTTGGGAAATTAGCTTTCTAACATAACAACGTGACAATCTTTTTGTTACTCATGTCTTAAATTCATGTAGAATGACTCATTGGTTTACAGTCCCTTTAATATAGGCCTACAATGATTTTACACAGGAACACTATAAAAAATACTTGTGAGAGAAATAAGAGATCGGTAAGATTGAGCAAATTTTTGAAAGTAAACTAAGGGCGACTGCCTTCTCTTGTTAAAATTAAATAGGGACTGAGCAAACACAGTGTGTTCTGTGGGTTAATAGGCACTAGAAGGCTACCGCCTTTCCAATTTTCAGTTAATGTAATTCCACTAGTAGTCTACCCTAGCCTAAAGTACACTAGACTCCTCTACTGGGTATTCATATTCAGGGTTTACATCAAGGGGGGGGGGAGGGGATTTGTCCTCCCATCCCAGAAGGAGGATAAAATCCCCCCCCTTTTTATTTCCATAAAAATAAAAAAATGTCAATATCTTGGTTTCTTACTTAAAAAAAAGATACTTTTGCAGTATTGTTTGAACTTACATAAATAAATGGCCTTTGATACCCTTCAAATTGCACCTTATAGGGGCCTTGAAGCATGCTTCTGTCCCCATGAACCCACTGTAAGTTTGGCTAGGGACAGCATCAGTTTGGACTTGGGGTTTAGCAGTAATAAATCCTCCCCCTTTTTGAGTTTCTGGCAGAATCCCTGATATTAGTTTGATCCAACCAAAAACCGGTCAAACACAATAAATTCCTTAGCTACTGACATTTAAGCATGAAAGGTTTCAATGACATAAATATCATTGAAAGTTTTTTTTATTGCAGAGTCACATCAGTGCCAGGTTGCAATGTATATTGTTTCTCTAGATCAGTGGTTCTCAAACTTTTTGAGGGTGGGGGCCAAATGGAGAGGATGGAAAGAGGTCAAGGGCTGCAGGCGAGGATCTCAGCCTTTGATAGTCTTTGAAAAGTGCGAAATTCATACTAAAGAGGTCCTGAAGCTATAGTCGTATCTAACAGAGGCAGGGGTTCGAAGTTTTCATAAGAAGCGTTCCTTCAGCTGTTAAGAGGGCCAGTTGCACTTTCGCAGTGTCAAACGAGTAATCCGACCTCAGGCCCACCACGGTTGGGGCTGAGGTAAGAAAATTTTGCTTTCTAGGTGCTTTAGATTGCAGGACATCTCATTTTTCACCACAAATTTGCCTTTTCGATCATGGGCGACGCCATGTGGCCAAGTTCTGAAAGGATGGCTAATGCGAAGTTATGGCGCCTGATAGTTTATGCTTGGAAGCTCAAAAACTTAAAAAAAAAAAATGGTTTCATTGCCCTAATAAATACCAAAACACTTTTTTTGTTGGTGTTGATTTTATGTTTGGTTTGAAGTCCTTTCAGCTCACCATTTGTCATATTCTGAAAACCTTGTTAGTATGATATCTCTAATTTCTCATACATGGTGTGTGAAATGCATCACATTGATCCAGAACATTTGCATTTTAGAGTCTCTAAATTAAGCTAAAGTCTACAGAAATAAGTTCATTGAATCCTCAATGCATTTGCATTTCGTTATAAATAAAAAATGGAAGGCATACTAAAAACAGTTGAATACCTTTAGGAATATTCTGAAATTTGAATGTATAAAGCAATGTATGAGATGACACCAAACAGTTACAGCCAAAATTTGTTAGTTAGTTAGATGAAGCTTAACGGCCCTGTTTCCAACCAATTGGTTCAAGTCGAGCCGGCCACGGCCTTTTTTCCAGTTGTGGCTCACTGGCTT